>JAXGGA010012799.1:0-37482 GCA_038373865.1 Uloborus plumipes | reverse complement strand
CAAACAGGTATATTAAGGAAATTTTTTAACCTGTAAACTGTTAGACATAATTTTTAAACATTGTAAAGGCATAGTTTGGCTTTTAATTCATCCGCGTTGCTCGTATTGGGCTTGTGAATGACATTAGAAAATGGGCATGTGAATGACAAAACACAAATAATATGTTCTCAAAAAGTCATATCGGAATATTTTTCGGCTTAACTTCGAATAAGAACCTACAAATGTAAGCTTTAGAACTATTCATTATCAAAATTTATTTACACGTACATTTTACATGCATTCTGCAGTGTATGTTAATGCCAAAGATGAAAAACACTTGCCTTAAAAGTTGAGTTTAGATTGCTTTTTATCAAAACGTAATTGCAGAATAGCAAAATTATTCTTCAGCTAGGACTAACAAAGTTCCATGCTTCATTTTTAAAGGTGTTGCCAGATTTTGAAATAAAACATTTCAGAGAAAAATATCTATACTTTTCGGACATATGGATGACTGATAATAGCTGGGACAAAGTTTAGATTAATTTTTAGAGATATTATTTTCACATTATTTTGCTTGTTTTGTGATTTACATCATGCACAACATTCAAAAATAAAAAAATCTTAAGAAAAAAAATCGCTTATTTTTTTAAAATCTAGATTCCATAGATTGTGAAAATTACACCAACGGGACAGTGCATGGGAATAACATTTCAGTGTAATATCTTATTTTTAAATGAATAATAATTAATTTTTGACATTGTTGATAATCGGAATTATAGAACAAAAGACGCCCAAAAATATTCCCAAAATAGTTTTTTTTTTTTTAAATTAACAGCAGAAAGAGCAATCAGCATGGAGCACAAATTTGCCTATTTTTGTAGAATCACACATATATGGGAGATTCTACAAATACGGGAATATTTCTAACATGTAGATTTCAAAAAATTAACTTAAAATTAAAAATCTGAAAAAAATCAGCAAAGTACTTTATAAGTTGCATAATTAAAATATAACATCAACAGAGCTTAAATGTTTTATTGTATTTTTGCATTTTTATTTTTTCAAAGGCATATGTGAATTATAAAAAGGACATGTGGATGACACAATGGGTATGTGAATAACACAATAAGTATGTGACTAACAAAAACACAATAGGTATATTAATGAAATTTTCAACCTATAAACTGTTAGACATAATTTTTAAGCATTGTACTGTCATAGTTTGGCTTCTGATTCATCCACGTGTTTCATATTGGGGCATGTGAATGACATTAGAAAAAGGGCATGTGAATGACAAAACACAAGTAATATGTTCTCAAAAAGTCATATCTGAATATTTTTCGGCTTAACTTCGAATAAGAACCTATAGATGTAAGATTTAGGACTATTTATCATCAGAAAAAGTTTACATGTACATTTTACTTGCATTCTGTAGGCCATGTTAATGATAAAGATGAAAAACACTTGCCTTGAAAGTTGAGTTTAGCTTGCTTTTTATCAAAAAGTAATTGCAGAACAGCAAAATTAATCTTAGCAAAATTAATTTAAATCTCAGCAAAATTAATTTAGCCAGGAATAACAAAGTTCCATGCTTTAATGTTGCTAGATTTTGAAATAAAACATTTCAGAGAAAAATATCTATACTTTTCAGACATGTAGACGACTGATAATCGCTGGGACAAAGTTTAGATTAACTGTTAGAGATATCATTTTCACATTATTTTGCTTTTTTTGTGATTTATATCTTTCACACATTCACATTTATAAATAAAAAACTCTTGAGAAAAAAAGCACTTATTTTTTTAAAATCTATATTCCATTGATTGTGAAAATTGCACCTATGGGACAGGGCATGTGGATGATATTTCAATGTAATATTTTATTTTTAAGTGAATAATAATTAATTATTGATTTTTTTGATAATCAGAATTATAGAACAAAAGACGCATAACAATATTTCCAAAATAGTTTTTTATTAAATTAAAAACAAAAAGAACAATCAGTATGGAACACAAATTTGCCCATTTTTGTAGAATCACTCATACATATATTATATTATACTATATATATATATATATATATATATATATTAACATAAACAAAGTAGTTGAAGAATCAAATGGAACAGAAAAATAAACTTCACCACACAGGTCAAAAGGCGCCTATGGCAGCTCTTTGAAACTGGTAGCAGACATATTTAAAAATAGAAGTATAAAATCTTGTGAAAAATCTGTTAAAAACTGAAGTAAAGATAAAATTCCCAAAAGACCCTGGGGCCTTCATCAGGGGGACCCCCCTAGGGTAGGGAAAAGTGGAGTGAGATGTTTCTAGCAAGTTGCGGGCAAATCGCCTAAAAAGATGCAACTTTTAGCCCCCGACATCTCACAAACAAGCAGTAGGTCACTAGAAGTCCAATTCATTTATGCATATACACGAGAGAATACAATTCAATAGACACTATATATAATCAATAAAATTCAAATAGAACAGATGACATGAAATTACAATAAATACAAAAAAAGAACTTTCAATCAACAATGTAAGAACTACCAACCTGAGGCTTTTTCAATGCGCTACTGATAAGACTGTTGGTCAAATTCGCGGGGTAGCAGTTTTCAGTTAAAGTTACAATTAATTGTCTTATTGCTGAGTCTAGATTTGAATTATTGTTGCAAATTTTTTTGTATCGGGAAATTTGGGAGATGATAATGTTCTTGAAAACCTTTTTACTTAGACAACTGTGAAAATGGATAAGTGAGTGCACTTTAAAGTTGAAATCTTTACGTTTGTCATATAGTGCTAGATTGACATCTTTATCTTCTAATTTAATATAAATGTCGAGAAAAGAAGCAGTGTTGTTACTATTTGTTTGTTTAAGCAAAAGCTCTTTTGGATAAATATCCTTGTAGAGATTATGGAAGTTACTGTTGTTAAAAATAATGATGTCATCAATGTACCTGAAGGCCTCAAGGTCATTATCGACTAGAAAATTTGACTCATAAATATGAAGAAAAACGTTTGCAAAGGCACTGGAAAAAGATGTACCCATGGGAATACCGTTAATTTGCTTGTAAAAATTAGAACCATTAAAAAGATAGTTTTCGAAAACACAGAATTTAACTAAATTTAACCAGTAGCTTCTTTTTGACCCTATGCAGTATTCATACTTTTCGTAGAGTTTATTAGAAATGTCTAAGATTAGATGATGGGGAATATTTGTAAAGAGATTTTCGAAGTCAAAAGTGTTGATACTGTAAATATTGTTATTACGATTATTTAAAAAGTTCAAAACCTTTTGGTTATTCAAAATAATTAAGTTTTTTTCTTCAGCAATTTTTTCCAAAATATTTTTAAGTTTTTCGAAGAAAATATAGCCGGCTCTCACGTTATAAGAATGAGTCCCACTTGTGACAAACCTGAATTTAACTGGATTTTTATGAAATTTAACTGTGATGAAAAGGAAAGGAAACTTGAAATTAAGATGCTTTGTATTTAAGATTTTATCAAATGCGAGTAACCTTTTCTTGAGGCTGGATTCTGCTTCAGTAATCATTGTATAGGTGTTGATATTGGAATATTCATTTAAAAGTAGCTGTTTGTAAAGAAATTTACACATGATTGCAAAGTTATTGCTTGCTTTGTCGACTGTAGTGATAGTAAAGGATTTTTTGAAGTTTTTGATACTCATGTTAAGATTTTTATCGATAAAATTGCAAAGATCTTTACGGTGAAAATTATATAAACTGTAACTATAAGTAAATTCATGAAGTATTTTCTTTTTCCATTCGACAAAGCCTTCAATGGGCCAACTATACTTGTACGCGATTTTTAAAATAAACATGTCTAGTTCTTTGCTGAAGTTACTGAAGATTGCTTTTTTGTTTAAGTGACTATCTGGTCGAAATTTTGAGCCTTTTTCTAGGAGATACTTTAGGGATTCATTCTGTATTATATTTAAGTTACCTGTGATAATATGACCATGTTCTTTATTAATAAAGTCTTTATAAAGATGTTCCTTACAAATACAGTCATTTTCTTGTATATTGTGAATGTTTTTGCTGCAAAAGCTATAGTTACAGATAAGTTTTTTTAAATTTTTCTCATATTTAAAGACTTTAAGTTTTTTTAAATTTTTCCAAACTTTTTGATAAATGTAGAGATAGTTTTCCTATGAAACAGCAATGTAATATCCGCAAATGCAGAAAATTTCAAGCTTTCGAATGACATAAGACTTGAAAATGTGTATGAAATATTTCGTCCCTATTTTATCGAATTTCCGCTAAGAATTCGAATAGAAAAAGAACGAAATGGAGTTTTCGAAAAATCGCTTCGAGGTGTAAAACTACATGCTACAGACTAATTTTGTGCCAAGTGGCATGAAAATCGACCGAATGGTTTTGGCGCCACGCGCGTAACAGACAGAAAGACAGACAGAAAGAAAGAAAGAAGGAAAGACAGACCCACCTTCAGCTTTATTATTAGTAGAGAAGATTGACTCTAGCATAACCCATTTATATAGTAACAAATAAAAAACAAGAAAAGAAATTCTGAGAATTAAAGGGGCGCATCTGTTTTTTGTTTACAGGAGATAATACTAATCCAATTCAAAAAGATTCCCTTTCATTCTCGATATATGTGAAAAGTAGAATTTCAAATATACAATAAAATGGATGTTATAAAAGATCCGCCCAATGAAAACCGGATACGGATATGGGTCTTTGTTTTCCCTCGGATGTCCGCGGGTACCAATATCCGGTACATTACTAATTTTTTCATCGTTTTTTTAGTCATAATTAATTTAATTAAATCAACAATATAGATAAATTACTGTAACATATTTCCCTCTACAATTGTCCCAAGCTAGGGATCGAACAAGATTTGCCAAGAATTTCGTAATGTTCAGTTTCAACTTTGTGATAGTTAACTACCGGAGGTATTGACTAAAAACCGAATTAGCATTCCTTCGCGATTTTGCGGGGACAATATGCCCGCAATTTTAATATCTGTACCAGAAAGGATTTTTTTCTTCTACATATGATGAAATTAGTTTGAACTTCTAAGCTATGTAGACTTCAAGTTATAGCTTTTTTTTTAAATAAATTTTAAACGAAATTCTAGGCGATGTACGCAATATTACGAACGATATAAATACGATTAGAACAAGTTCAATGATCTAAAAAAATTATTTCATAGCTCTCTCTTCTATTTGTTAGCAAATAAAAGGCTAGTAATTAGCCAAGGCGAGGCTTTTAAAATGATGTTCAATTTCCACTCTTAATATCGCTCTTGCGAATAGCAAAACTTCGTAGTAACGATTATACAGAAGAACCAAGAGTTCACGAGAAAGATTTAGAAGAAAGTTTCTTGATGGCCACAACATACTAGTTTGTTGATTACTGTAAAAAGATAAATGTCATCATGTTGAAGAAAAATACTTCATTTACATTTCTTGTTTTGTTTAAATTTTTGTTATGATCTTTTTTAATGTAAAATTATGATATCTTATAGATGCACCACATCAGTACTTACAGACAACATACACCACACAATCCTAAATCATCTTGAGGTGAACTGATACTCTAATGAGATATTAATATTCATAATTACAGTGCCGGTAAAAATGTATCTGAATTTTTTAATGAAATCAGATCATTGTCTTCAGATGATTCTTCGTAATTTATTTTACCAAAATCCAAAGTTGTACGTTTATATATAAGCCGAAATATTGTAAAATAATAATAATAAGGTTCTTCTGAATTGAATCAAGTCAAAGAGCGCGTAAAACTTTTTGCATCAATTCTTCATTTTAAACTCAGCTGCAGGCATCACTTAAGTGCTTAGCGTGCTTTCGCAACTAAATTTGATTTTAAAATAATTAGAATTTTTTTTTAAATAATAATATTAATTAGTTTAGACTCCTTTTCTTTTTTAATACGCTTTTATTAGTTTCACCTGTGGGTTTGTATGCAACTCTGAATAAAAGAAAATTCGCGTTCCTTACAAATATAAAAGTACTACATTTAATACTATTGTTGATACTAAAGGCTAAACTGTATGACATGTTGATGTATTATAAGTGCATGTAACTTGGCGAATATTCAACAGTTTTGAAAATCTTCTTAGTTTGATTAGCTCTAAAAGCGTATTTTTTAGTTTTTTCAAACTATATTTAGGATTCTTCTTTCTTTATTGTTATTTTATTATTTTATTTTTTATAGCAAAAGCTTTCAATTTAAACATAAAATGAAAACAAGTTAGGTTGCCATAATGAGATTCTTAAATTTTATCAATAAATATTTAATGATAATCCTCCCCTGCCTTTTTTTCTTCATCCCTTGTAGACACTTCTTATAAACCAGTAGAGTACTTCCTTTGCTAAGAGCATGTATTCATCAATGAAGGGTGATTAATCGAGTTCTATTAAAAACAGCATGCCGGATACTTTCAGTCGTTCTAGAAGATTCGTCATAAGCATCTCAAGTCTTGAAGTCGAAGTTGGATGATTTTAGAATGAAGAGGACGATATCTTTAAGATTAAAAAAAGTCAGAGCCGGAAGCGGACTGTTTTTGGGGTAAAGGAGTAGGAGGCGTGAAAATTCCAGTAGTCAGAGTTGGAGTCCGTCATTTTCCCTCTGACTCCGAACCCCTAATCACAAGAAATTTCAATCACTTATCGCATTTTCCCGTGTCTGATAGGGGCAAAAATTAGAAAAAAAAATGAAAAAGGCTCGTGTAAGACACTGGAAATCTCGTACCTCGCGTTTTTTTAAACGTAATACCTGGATGAAACTCTATCTGGTAAAAATAGATATTCCAGGTCTAGGTAATAAGTGCACTTATTTACCATAGATAGGCCAGCTGTGAGGCAGAATTTTTCTTATGTAAATCACGTTTTCACAATAAAGAAGTTCTTTGTAGCGAGAAAGAGAGTATACTTATTTTTATAGTCAAACTGAATATTTAGTCATTTTTATGCTTCTCAGTATTAAAACTTGATTTTGTTTGATTTTTTAAGATTTTGAAAATTAAAGTAATCGCGCAATCGAATTGCTTAGACGATACGTTTCACCAGGTTTTCCGAAAAAAAAAAAAAAAAAGACTCCTGCTTTAAGGGGAAAATAAATAGTTATGTTTTTATTTTAGGTTTCACTTCTACCTCAAAATTTTGTACATAGTTTCGTATTTTAAGAGGTCTTTTTCTTTTCATTTTAATCGCTTTCTACGAGAAGATTTAAAATAAAAATTTAGTAGAATGCGCAAGACTTACAATGTAGACTAAGCGCATAACGTACTTCTATCAGTTATTTATTCAACACAGGCTACATTCATGCATAATATTATCAAAGAAGCGAAGACTATTTCTTTTGATTTCCAGTTTCCAATCTGAAACGACCCCAGGTAATTCCCAAATTAGAAAACAGCATCCGCCGACCAATGCTGCAAAAGAGAAGAAACCGAACTTCCCTCCAGTTTCGCTTTCTCCCTTTCTCGAGTCTCGCGTCATAGAGTTTTCGGACCAACCTTGTTTCCAAACATTGTGGGGAAGAAAATGAAAGCCAAATAAATGAAAGAGAAAGGAGACAAACCAGAAACATCCGCGCATGCGCTCTCCCGGAACCCGTCTCCCGCGGTTCGTTGAAAAAGAAATGTGAATTCCCTCGTTGGCTCTCCAACATTTTGGATCCAGATTAGAAGACGGTGACAGGTCTCCCACCAACAGGTGAGCACCGAGAGGAGGCATTAATAGTTATGGAGATAGTCAAGGAACAAGTGAAGCGGTTCGGGTGGCTGTTCTATGTGATGGACCCCCGGGAACACACTTATGAGAAAATCGAAGACGTTAAGGACTATTATGCAGAGGTAAATTTATGATTCTTTTTTTTCTCCTGTCGAACAGGATTTGTAAAATATATTAACCGATTAATCATGGTGTAACATTTGTGTATATATTGTACATATCGAGCAGCAATAGATATTTTGAATTTTTTTCCAGATGAAATAATTATTACTTTCCTAGGAACTATTTTTATATTTAATACACATATCCTTCTCTCTCTGTTTTTCGCTCTGTCTCCTTTCCTATATGTGTATAGACAACAGAATAAATGTTCTCTCTCTATCTATCCATTCATCTATATATATATATATATATATATATACACACACACAGCACGCACATAACGACTATGTGTTTTGTCCCTTCGACTTCGCTATAAACGGGCTGGACTATAAGTAGTACACACATACATACTTGTATATATACATATATATATAGAGAGAGAGAGAAACAGACAGTCAGAGGAGGTGTATATAGGGAGAGGGTACTACAGTATAAATTTGGAAAAACAAGTAATAAAATGGAAGGCAACTGATCAAATTCTGTCTCACAGACACCGGGATCTTGGAGATTTGAAAAAAATTGCTTTCCGCAAATTTTGTTAATTAATTAATTTGTTATTTACTTTTTTTTACTCAGTTTTCACGTATCTATAATTTGCAGCACAGGGAAAAGATGTTTACACGGATTTTGTTTGTATTTATATTTGGTTCAGCCTACAATTTAATTTTCTTCATTTTGGGCTTACATTTTTATTTTTTAGTGCTATGCTCATATAAGAGAATAGAGAGGGGAAAGAAGATGGGGAGACTTTAAGTTTGTTCACAATGCTGTTACAGTACTGTATTTAAAAAAATAAATCCCTTTTCGCATAAAATTGATCATGACTCCGGCTTCAATTATTTCTCATTGACGTTTCCGGTACTGTAAAATGTACGAAATCCTCCCTGATATACATCACTATTCATTTGAAATAAAGTTTTGTTTGAAACTGTGTTGTCTGTGATTATGAGATGTTCAGGAGAACCCACAGCACCTATATCCTAGAGAGTTGGAATAAAATTTTACCCTAGAACTTTGCCCTTAGAAAGTTTTTTTTTTCATTTGAAATTAGTTTTTTTTTTTAATGTGATTGTTTTTTGCAATAAAATTTTGCACAAACTGTCTAATAAAGGTGTGAAAAATTTCCCGTCCTTTTAATAATCTATATCATTCGAGAGCGCCTTTTTTCTGCATAAGACGAAGCTTATTCTATTTTTTTAATTAATTAAAATAGGAGATATAAGAATTTCTAGCTAAGCGAAAATTCTAGGATAAATTCATTCCAATTCATCACTGAGCAAAAGTTCAAAATGTTACTGGAAATATGAATTTGAAAACAACTTTTTCAACGTTACGTGTGACAGTTTTTTTTCTCCCAGATGCCTTTAGAAATTGTAGCTGTGGGATTTGGTATAAAATAGTTCGAGTGTCGAGTACTGTACATATTAAACTTTTTATTTTTTTGTTTTATATTTGTTACTCGTATTTTAATCAAAATATTCTTTTCCTCAACTGGGATTTTCATATTGTTCTGATTACAAAGAGTGTTTTAATTTAATCATTTTCTATGGGAGGGGGAGTGGAGTATTTATTTTGTTCTAATCTTCCAAGTGTATTTCGATCAAATTCTTCCTAGCAGACGATTTCCCTCTTTGTGAACAGAATAAGATTGCGAAGCAATTTTCAGTAATTAGTGAACGTAAGCGAGCAGCGGCCGAAGCCTTATGATAATACAGAAATTAATCCCTATTGAAATTTATAATGATTTCTTTAAGCCACCGGCACATGTATTATCATCACCTGGTTATTTTTTCGGTTATATAGTCGACTTTTAGGTCGATTAGATTTTTCTTTGTCTTATATGCGACATGTTACTGTAAAAGTGACTATTATAAGATGATAGTTTCAACATGCATAAAATGTTATTTTTGAAAACCCATTCCATATTGCCTGGTCTTGAGGGGCAAAAAAAGAGTTCGATTAAAGGCATGCTATCGTCTATATTCCTCTACTTAAATTTCTTATTTACATTTGCTTTTAGAATTATTTAATTCACGAAAAGTGAAATTTGATGCAATAAAAAAGATCACGCTTATAGTGCTAGTTTTTAATTCATCCATCATTAAAAATGCTACTTCTTAGGACTTATAGCCTATTTGTTTTAAATGGTTGCCTTTGGATTATGTCTTACGGATCATTTTCTTGATTTTTCTTGCTTCACAGGGGACTTTAAAAATATATTTATTCAGTAATGGCACTAAAATCTGATGCTCCTATTTAATTAAAGTTTATTGATTGAGGATTATTGTCTTTTAGATCTCCTTCATCCATCTTACAGCGTTTTTGTTTTTAGACAAAATAAAAGAAAATTCTTCTAAAGCGGAGACATGCCTTTATTAGATTTTAAAGAAATTTACTAAATTTCTCTCTGAAAATTGTATGTATTGGTATGTCACTGAGACAGCATTAAGAACCGAAAGTATTTTAGCAATGCCAAAGTTTTCTTAGATAAAATATATATATTTCATGTAATAAAACAACAAGTTATTTTAAACTCTAAAAAGTTTTAATGTTAGGAGAATCTCACAGAAAGTTAAGTTCCCTTTTCAAACCTTATTATTTTTTTACTTTGATTAATGATGTAATTGCTCTTGTTTTATCATCTAGTAAGAAATGACGGATTAATGAAAATCAATTGTATTTGGATCAAAATATCTGGAGATGTCATTTTGGATATCAGCCGAATTTTCCGGAATCGAGGATTTTTCCTGAAAGAGGCCGGAACAAAGAGAATTCAATTGTAGTAGTCCGAGGGAGTTCATTTCAGTGATTGCATTAGCTCTGAAATATGATTACTCAATACTACACCTCTAAAAACAAATTAAATTAAATTGACTTGAAAAAAATTGAATTTGCGTTTGTTACCCGTCTACCTTGCCCACATTTCTCATCCGACTGTCATCTGATTGCCACTATTTTCGATCACTGTGTGACACAAATACTTAAAAAATTGGAAAGTTTTCAAAATGCCATTTCTAGACAGTTTGGGCTCAAACCAACAGATTTTTACAATCCAAAAATCAAAATTTTCACTTTGTATAGCAAAAAGCGGTTGATAAAGATGATATTTGTATCATTGATTAAAAATCAAAACTTCGTGAAAATTTAGAAAAGAAGAAGAAAAAGACATTGCTTTCTCGCTCCACTAATACTTAGTTAAGTTTGAGCTTTATTATTCAGCATAGTATGGCGTTTTTAAAGATTACATCATTTGTTTTATTGAAAAAGTTCGGTACTGAAGAAATCTACAATATCCTCTAAAGCAGGGCTTCACAAACTTTTTACCTAGCGGACCCCCTTCAGAAAGCATTTAACAAAACGGATCCCTGTCATTGCAGTGTGCAAATACTTATAGTTTGTAGTTAATCAAAATAATTTAATTAATTGTTCCTAATTAGTGTGGTAATTATTTAAAAGCCACTAATAAGTAAGTAGTTTAAAATGTTTAACTTTATTAACAACATGTGGAACACAAAAAACGTATGAGGGTCATTCCAAGTCAAGTGATCCAAAATTTTAGTAAAATTTTACCTTACATTTTTGCATTTCTTTCAAATTTGGCTCATCAATTGTACCCCTTGAGGTAATTAAAAGTTTCAATTTTTAGATTTTTATCTCTATTATTTCTTCATTTATGAGACTTTGAACTTTGGAAAAACCCTCGTTTTTCCATGGATAAGGGAACATAAAAGGGACCATAACTCGGCACCAAATATAGATAGAACAATTTGGTAAATGTCATTTTAAAGTACGTTAGTTGTCGTTTAATCTGTTATGCAACATGACTAATTTTATAAAAATTTTATTTTTTTAAAAATAAAATTTAAATTTCAAATTTAAATTTTTCGAAAAACACATCATGAATTTTTTTGAAAAAATTCTTGTGTATTTTATCTATGTTTTTACAAATTTTTAGATTGGGATCTTAATGGGATCATATTTTTTTAAATTTTTGAACAAAACTGTACATTAAAAAAAAGATATTTTTTATATTCCATTTATTTAAATACTAAGTTGTCTGGCTTGTGATGGTCCAAAAAATAGTAAATAAACATGAATATGTTTAAAGTGAGCTAGCATGAGCTTATAGATTTGTCAGGTTCACCCCCCCCCCCTCCATCCCTCCCCCGTACAACCACTCTTTTTTATTTCAAAACTGTTAAAAATGTTTTTTTAAAAAAACTCTTTGATACAAAATAAATAGTAAACTTATTTAAAGTTAGTAAATGGGTTTCCTTATAACTAGACGAAGTATCCCCCTCCCCACCCAAATATATCATTCACACTATACTAATATGACGTCTAACCACCTGGGGATTGAATTGAGGATTATTTTCACTCTACGTATATGTATTGTTTTTCAGACGAAGTGTTTCTTTTTCGATCCGAAATTTAAAGTGTACTTCTATTCAATATCTGAAATTTAACTTTATGATTCATTTCATCTTCTACCCCAGCACCAATCTTTAATTTTGAAGGGAGGAAATAAATGGGTCGCCCCAAGAACATAGCAAAGAGCAAAATAGCACTGTTTCTCCTTGTTCTCATCGTTTTTTCTATTCTTTTCGCACAAAACTGAAAATAAATCAAAATATCAGATCATATGTCTGTGTCCCCATAACTATCTTTCCACATTATCTAGGGTGCAGCTGTTATTTAATTTTTTTAATTGTTTGTGTTCTTTTTCATTTTGTTGTAAAGGAAAGTAATACAGCAAGATATATCTATATACATATATTAAACAAACACTGCTTTTTTGATCATAACCTCTCATGTTGTTTAGCTTCTTTACAGATTCCTCTCCCCCCTTACCCTACCTTCTCCCTCCAAACTTTTATTTTTTTTATCATCCCGTTTAGCCCCATTTTAAAGCCTTAGTCTCTACTGATGTCTGATAGTGTTTCAGTTTGTTCTGTTTGTTACTCTTTCCTATTAGCTCATGAGCTTTGTCCAATAAGAGAAAAGAAATGCAGTGATGGGGACTGACATATAACCTGATATTTTGATTTCTTTTCAGTTTTGTGTGAAAATAATGGGAAAACATTATGAGAACAAGGGGAAACAGTGCTATTTTGCTGTTTGCTATGATCTTGGAACAAACCGTTTCTTTTCTTCCTCCAAAATTGAAGATTGGTGCTGGGGCTGGGGATGAAATGAATCATAAATGCAGATATTGAATGGAAGTACACTTTGTGAAGGTCGGATTGAAAAAGAAACACTTCATCTGAAAAACAATATATACGTAGGGGAAAATAATCCTCAAATCAATCCCCAGGTGAGACGTCATATTAGTATAGCGTTAATGGTATATTTGGGTGGAGGAGGGGGATAGGGGAGAGTGGTAATGAATGGGCCACTTTTTGGTTTTGAATTTTTGTAATTTTTTCTAACACTTTGTTTTCACTCTAAATTGGTGTTTTAGTTACTTTACTTATCTGGCTATCTAAAAAAGTCATAAAAGTTGGATTAGCACCTGTCTATAATGAATTATAATAGAAAATAAAAATTTTGAAATTTGGCCCATTCAACCCCACCTATGGGGTTGAATGCGCCATCGAAGGTAATGAATGGGCCACTAAATGATTTCAATGAAAACATGTGGATTTAATCTTTTATTTGCTGAATATGACAAAATAAATGTGGCACTTGACATGATGATACAAAATCATACAAATTTAAAATTATGTATACATCAAAACTGATGCAATTAAAATAAAACTGATGCATACCAATTGTAGCAGAAAAATGACTAAATAATGAGATTGTAAGAAATAAATAACATCAAATATATATTTAAAAAATAACAGATAATACAAACTATGATTTAACAAAATTTACATATTTCAAAAATAATATTAAAAATCATTTTCAAAAACTTCATCTTCATTTTCAAACTTCTCAAAATTCAATTTTTTTTAAAATTTACTAGACATCGGGAATAAGAAATATCTAAATTAAGTTACCAAGAAAGAAAATGAAATTGTACTGTGAGGAATATAATATGAATGAGAGAGGGGGGCTTTTTCAAGCCACGCACTGAGACCAGAGGTCTAGTGTACTATAGGAATATAATATAGATCTGCAAATTATATTTAGAAGTTACTACAAACCTATTTTGACAACAGTAATCTTAATCTATCTATGACGGTCAGTTGTGTTTCATATTAATGCGAAAATCCAAAGAAAAGGAAGAAAAACAATATTTAGGTGGCCCCATTTATTACCATGACATAGTGGCCCATTCAGTCCCACCTATACTTTTGGAATACATTTAGGTTTTTTGAGTACATTGAATTTAGATAACATCAAAATACATCTTAAGATCAGTTTATAGATATGGAAAGACTAGCTTATACATATGTATGCAGTGAAATACTTGGTACGTTTTAGCTAGGAAATGTTTTACTAAAAAGGGAAAAACTTACTTTTCAGTTAGTTTCTTGACCATGCCACTCTAGTTTGAAAATGGCTCAGCGCAAACGAATGAAAATTGGATGAGTTTAGTAGAACAAATAGCTACATCTATTGGTGGCATCAAAAAAAAAAAAAAAATTCATGCAAATACTTTTTCATATTTTGTTAGTGGCCCATTCATCACCATGGCCCATTCATTACCACTCTCCCCTACTTCGTCTAGTTATAAGGAAACACATTTACCAACTTTAAATAAGTTTACTATTCATTTTGTATCAAAGATTTTTTTAAAAACATTTTGAACAGTTTTGAATTAAAAAAGAGTGGTTGTGCGGGGGAGGAAGGGGGGAGGGGGTGAACCTGACAAATCTATAAGCTCACTCCAGCTCACTTTAAACATATTCATGTTTGTTTACTACTTTTTAGAACATCACAAGCAAGAGAACTTAGTATTTAAATAAATAAAATCTAAAAAATATCACTTTCTTTCTATATAGTTTTATTCAAAAATTCAAAAAAATATGATCCCATTGAGATCCTAATCTAAAAATTTGTACAAACATAGATAAAATACACAAGAATTTTTGAGAATTTTTTCAAAAAAATGCATTATATGTTTTTCGAGAAATTTAAATTTCATTTTTTTTTAAATAAATTTTTTATAAAATTAGTCATGTTGCATATCAGATTAAGCGGCAACTAACGTACTTTAAAATACCATTTATCAAATCGTTCGATCTATATTTGGTGCCGAGTTATGGTCCCTTTTATGTTCCCTTATCCATGGAAAAAGGAGGGTTTTTCCAAAGTTCAAAGTCTCATTAATGAAAAAATAATAGAGATAAAAATCTAAAAATTGAGACTTTTGATTACCTCAAGGGGTACAATTGATGAGCCAAATTTGAAAGAAATACAAAAATGTAAGATAAAAAACGTTGGATCACTTGACATGGAATAACCCATAAGTATTAAAGACAAGTAATAGCAGAAATAAGAAAACATAAAACATTAACAACAAATTAGTGGGAGGAGTGGGGTTGTTTCATCCGACACAATTTTGATACGTTAGGTTTGATTTTTGACAGTTGGAGACGCGAATGTCTGGTTCAGCATCGAGGCAGCTTTTGTGCATCGAGGCAGTGGCTGCATAGATCGAGAATCCCGATTCGCATGTAGGTTGTGGCGAACGGAAGAAGGATGCGCTTTGCCTTTTCAACAAGTGGTTGATACTTTTTATTTTCCAGACTTAGCCAAAAATTGGGATAGGTATTAGCATGGAAAAGAGACTTTAAGGTGCAGTCTGACGTTATGTCTATTAAACATTCGTACTCAGACGATGGCAGACTACTTGGCTTTTCCGAAACAGAAAACAGTTCTGCCATCCAAACATGATCATGCAGCATCTTAACTCGAGATGGTGGGAAATAATGCTCAATGGCCGACTGTATGTTTCGAAGGTGCTCACAAATATTTTCAAACAAAGGGTTGTTTAAAATCTCCACATTGTTTTCATTCAAAAATCATTTAAAGTAGGAAAGCACTCCACCTTTCTAGATTCTATCTAAAATTGCAGTTTTCGTTTGAAAGCGCAAAGTTGTGATGCATTCTGTCAGCGCCGCTGGATTCACTTTAGGAGGCATGGAATAGTTCTAAAAGGAAGGGGGTTAAGCAGCGGTGTTAACAAGATATCATTTTTTTTTTTTTTTTGCACAAAAAAAAAAAAAAAAAAAGAAGAAGAAGAAGAAATGAACCAGAGTCGAAAAATGAAAGTCAGCAAAATGTCATTTTTACGCTTACGGAGTAAAAACATCCATACAGCTTTTGAAGACATCACGGTTTAAAAAAAATTGAGCTCAAAAGCAAGCCTAATCGTGGTATTGATACAGCATTAATATTTCCCCAATGTTGTTGTAAAAATATCTGCTTTTCTGATGTTTTGTACGAGATTTTGTTGTAACATTATCAATATTAGATAACAAGAAAAAATCGTTTTGACGCATAAAAGCAATTTTATTTGACAAGTGGTATTGATTCTTTTTCAACCCTATAATGATATTGTAACTTCAGAACAAATTGTACGAAATTGGAACACTGCAAAAATTGAGGGGCGGGGGGGGTATGAGAATTTCTGCTTGAGAAAATGAGGGCGCGATCACAGAAAGTTTGAAAATCTTTACCCTGGTAATGAAACACAGAGCCAGATTTAAAATATTACTTTTAACGCTTTAAAAAAAATCGGATTTTTACCGCGGACCCCCAAGGGGTCCGCGGACCACAGTTTGGGAAGCCCTGCTCTAAAGCTATTAAAATCATTAAAAAACTGCGAGTAAAAAACCAAAAATAAAGAAATCTATAAAAGTTTTTAGAGATTAATAAAATTAGGTTCGTATTTTACGAACAGTAATGTGTTACACAAATGTGAAAAGTTACAGTTAAAAGTGCTGTTGAAAATATTAGTCAAATTAATTTTTAAGAGCATTTGCGGAGTGTTGTTAAGAGCAAGAATCTGAGAGAGTGTCACGCCTGTGATTCATGACCTCTCAGATTTTCTCCCAAAAATTACCAAATGTTTATTATCTTATTGAAAGACCAAATCTAGAATGGTTTGCTCTAAAGTTGAGTTGTTTAGTTTTTATGGATCCCTAAAGATGAAGGTGCGGCATCAAAAATTAAGCGGATTTTCAAGACATGGAAGTTGCCGTCAGCCAAAACTCTTACCAGGAACTGTTTAACTCCAATTTTTTTTTCTGTATATGGAATATAGAAGGTTGAAACTTTACAAAATGAATGTTAAATTTGTGGTAAGTTGTTGCCGTAAGGTCAGTGAAGGCCCTCAAAACAAGGCATTTTTGACGTTTTTTAGCATTTTTGAGGTCCAAAAACAGTTTGTACATTTCAGTTGGCACGGCAAAAGTAGTGTCGTTTGAAAGACCAGTGTAAGCACTTAAAAATAATGTATAAATAACCGAGGAAAGTTCAACGTGCTTTTAGTTGCGTAAGGCCAAAATATGAAAAATGTCATATTTTACCCATATTCAAACGGTCATAACTTCCTCTGCCAACTACATATTGAAATATTTTTTTTACCAATGTCATACTCTATTCTTTGTCTTAACAGAACAGTTGAGTCCTTTCAGGCGAAATGTGAAAAAATTTTTAACAAAAAATTTATTTTTTCCTGTACATTTTTTGTAAAAAAAATTTTCACATTTCGCCTCAAAGGACTCAACTGTTCTGTTAAGACAAAGAATAGAGCATGACATTGGCAAAAAAAATATTTCAATATGTTGTTGGCAGAGGAAGTTATGACCGTTTGAATATCGGTAAAATACGACATTTTTCATAATTTCGGCCTTACGCAACTAAAAGCACGTTGAACTTTCCTTGGTTATTTATACATTACTTTAAAGTGCTTACACCGGTCTTTCAAACGACACTACTTTTGCCGTGCCAACTGAAATGTACAAACTGTTTTTGGACCTCAAAAACGCTAAAAAACGTCAAAAATGCCTTGTTTTGAGGGCCTTCAATGACCTTACGGCAACAACTTACCACAAATTTAACATTCATTTTGTAAAGTTTGAACCTTCTATATTCCATATACAAAAAGAAAATTGGAGTTAAACAGTTCCTGGTAAGAGTTTTGGCTCACGGCAACTTCCATGTCTTAAAAATCCGCTTAATTTTTGATGCCGCACCTTCATCTTTATAGGTCCATAAAAACTAAACAATTCAACTTTAGATTAAAAAATTCTGGATTTGGTCTTTCAATAAGATAATAAACATTTGGTAATCTTTGTGAGAAAATCTGAGAGGTCATGAATCACCTCATAATGCTAGGCGTGACAGTTTCTCAGATTCTTGCTCTTAAATCCGTCTAAAACCACTACGCAGTCGGACTAAAAATCATACATCAGACTAATATTTACGGGAAAATCATCAACGCCCATTGCCCATACGTTGAATGACCGTACCAGCATTATAAAGATCCCTTGAATATCTATTTCGATACTCTTGGTTAAATTGTATTCCGAATACAAGGACGAGTCGAAGGCCTCAAAAGCCCAGGTGTCTTCATCTGGGAAAACTAGACGTCAACATTTTGAAGTGGTAATGGTATCCGCCGATATTGGTGCCGGACGAAATAATAGAGAACAGCTTTAATTAAAAATTATTATTGTTAGCAAAGGAATAAAAAACTCAAAAAAAAAAAAAAGAAATATATATATATATCTTGAAATTAGGCTCAATTCATTCTTGGTTTTTTTATATTTTTTTTAGAAAATAAACACTGCACACGAGTATTAAAAAAAATCAAAAATTTCAAGTATTAAATTTATTTACACGCCAAAAAAGTAAACCATTTATTTATTAAGAAATAAAAAATACTTTTGTGCAGAAAAGTAAAATTAAAAGTAAGAAGGTTTTATTTCACAAAATTTGTGCAATGCACATGTTTCGGCGTTACAAGGAGCGGCTAAATGTGTATTCAGAAGTCTGCAAGTTTGTCGCAGTAAAAAGTTGTTACTTTTAATTTTATATTTATTTATGATTTATTTACGTTTGCAAGAGAAAACTAAGCTTAAAATTAAACCAATGATTAATATTGCGATAGCTTAATAACTGAAAAAATATATGATAATCCCTACTATTAATAAAGCTGAAGGTGGGTCTGTTTTTCTTTCCTTCTTTCTGTCTGTCTGTCTGTTACGTGCGTAGCGCCAAAACCGTTCGGTCGATTTTCATTAAATTTGGCACAAAATTAGTTTGCAGCATGGAAGTGTGCACTTCGAAGCGTTTTTCGAAAATTCTATTTCGTTCTTTTTCTATTCTAATCCTCAGCTCATCTTTCACAAATTCGACAAAATGGGGAAGAAATATTTCATACACATTTTCAAGTCTTATGTCATTCGAAAGCTTAAAATTTTCTGCTAAAAATGATATCAGTTCGAAGTCTCCACGAGCATTATAAAAGCTGTAATAATTGTTTTTAGAATCCCGGAGTTCAAGGCTTGCCCCCCCTTGAGCAAGCCAAACGATCTTAAGTAATTAAGCTCGAGAATAAACTTTGAAAATAAAGAGGAAATGAATTATTTTCTCGGCGGAAATTAACTTTTCATGTTGTTTCCATGGTTACGTTTTATACCTTTTATTTTTTTTTTCGTTCTTTTTCTCTTAATATATATTTTTTAATGTATTTGTTTTTGTAGTTATCCAAACTCCAAGCCTAATTAAAATGAGTTAAATGGAATATTTTAACTGTTGAAAAAAATCGTCTGCTTTTATTTTCTCAGTTTTTAAGGAATTGAAACTTGGTAATTTATAAAAAATATCGTATAAATTGCGGTATTGCAACGTTCTTCCTAAAATGTTTCATTTCGGCAAATGTATTACTTTGTTTTTAAAGCTAAGGGATAAAATTTCATTCTTCTTTTAAACTTTGGTAATATTTTTGTTGGTTATTGTCAGCAATAAAGTTGTTCTTATTTTCTCTTTTGTCTTATTTTTATATCGTAGTTTTAAGGGATTATAATTGAATAATAAATAACATTGAGTATTCTTTCTGCGATGTCAATTTATTACCAAATGACCTATTAATTTTATACCACGGGCAAAGCCGTGGGGGCATCGCTAGTTTTAATGTATAGAGATAAAGATTATAAAATATAAACACTTTTTCCCATGGTTTTTTGAGGGGAAAATCTTTCACTTTTTTTATTGTGCAAAATTAGTGCCAAAAATGAAAAATAACGTTTCAACGCAAGTTGGATTACAAAATAGGGTAGACAGACCAGTGAATGATCACTTAAGCAAAATTTCATTTTTAAAAAATCGTAGTAATTTTAAATATTGTAATATTTTGTTCGTGATAGTTTAAATAGTTTTATTGATCTATGTAAATACGTAAAAAAATGATGGAACTTGAAAGGTACCGCTTCTAACTTTTTGGGGTGTTCGAAGGAAAAATGGCGCAAAGACCCAGTGAATGACCACTAATTTGACCAGTGAATGACCACCTTAAATTTTGAGTTTGAAATACTTGAAGTTGGTTTTAGATATTTTCACTTTTGTATATTTTTATATGGCATGTAGTGATCCATTACTTTTAGTTTTTATTTATGTATTACATTTCGGGTTTATTTATTTATTTATTCGAACTTTCTTTTACATCGTAAAGGTAGTATTGTAATCGCGGAAAAACTTCCCCTCAATTTTCGAACTAAAATGTTTTTTTAATCACGCATTAATGAATGCTGAGTAGTTTTTTCGGCCTATTTGCACATGCATTTGTACCTACGAACGTATGGACAACAGAAAAATACATGACGGCTTTCTACGTATGTAGGTATGTATTCATGTTTTATGTATGTATCTCGCACAACTCAAAAACTGTATGGCGTAGAAGATTGAAATTTCGCATGTGAACTTTGAGTGGGGTCTAGTTATGCGCCTAACCTTTTGGTTACATTCGAATGTTCCCAAGGGGGTCTTTTACCCTGTTTGGGGAAAAAATGTTAATTTCAATACAGAATTAAGGGATGTTGTAATTTAGCAACCTCATGCTGATAGATCGCTTTACTTCTGGTCGCCAATTTTTCGTCGCCAACTTGACGACATATCGCCATGTTGGCGACAAAAATGGCAAAAAAATGACTTTTTTTTTTTGAATTTGTTTTTAATTTGGCGCTTTCCGCGATATTGAGTTCCGCGATATTCACTGAATAATGTTAAAATTGTGGATATTTAAAAGATGAATACTGCAAAACAGCTCTTGCATTAGTTTGAGACAAAGTGGGAGTTGTAACTGTTTGAAGTGTTTACTTTATCACTCTGTGGCACTATTATATTGTATGTTTGTTATTCACACACATTCCATGCAGTTTTATGCAATTTTAGATCACAGACGCTAATAAAATTACATCAATTTTCTTTACATTTGAAAGAACTACTCTCCACGTTTACCATTTATTTATATGTGCTGGAAAATGTCTAAAATGCAACGCACAAAAGTTATTTGACCTCGTGACCCTGTCATCAAAATATTTTTTTGTAAAAACTGAGTGCATGTTTGCATCAATCTATGTTTTTCTTACTTCTCCCGAAAGCCAGTGAACTGAACATCGAACCAGGTATCGAAAGATTCGTAATTTTTAAGTTTATATGTTTGGTTACTTTACATAATTGTCCGAATTTATTAAGCAGAGCTTTTCATTAAAATGTAAATTCTTAAGCACGTCTGCGTGGGCAAGAGCAAATTCGAATGGAAGAAACAAAGGGAGAATTTGGCACAGTGCTAAATTATCCCTCTGGTTCTTCCCTTCCAAAACCAAGCTTTCTCTAATTCTCAACCCCTCTCTTTGTCAAAAATTTTCAATACAAAAGTAGCTTGTAGACGGGAACGTCAAGCACGGAAAGCGAATAGCTTAGGTAGTTTTTTGACACTCGGTCCGAGGGAAAACGTCAATCTCAAAAAAGGCTCTTAGCGAGCCTCTTCTAATATAAAATGCATCGGTTCAAGAGGCCACCATGCTGACCACCGTGAAGCCCCCGAAATACATTGTTGAGAATGAAATTGTTCTAGTCGTGTGCTTCACTGAAAACCCGAAGTACGCCGTCGAAGGCGGTGTGCATCAACCTGCTGCAGGCGGATTGCACGAGCCGCCTTGGTGGCAGGTAAGGTTTTAAAATCTGCCGAAATGTTTTTGAAAATATTCAAATTTAGCGAGTTTCAGTGTAAAACGACACGTGATTTGTAGATAGTCGTCATGCACATGCAAACGGTTAAAATGGGTGATCAATTTCTCGACAAGTCTTTAAATTTAACTCTTTTTTAAAAAACTTCGCCAGACTTTATAAAATTATATCTCGACATTGGGCTGACGAGGGCAAGTAAATCCCCCCCCCCCCAAAGATATCTTGATATGTTCTTTCGATTGCTAACTATTGAAACTTTTTGCATTATTACACTATTCGCATGATGGTTCTCTGGGCAACCGTACCTAAATATCGAATTTTGTCTGAATGCTGGCATTACTTCTAGAGAGATGGCAGTCAAAAACGTAACGAAAGGATTAAAAACAGGAAACGAGCATATATTTTTTTGAAAAACTGAAGTGACGAACAACTCAGTGGCCGTTCAAAGGGGTTGGGTGGTGGGTAAAATATCCGTGCCACGAAAAATTGACCGTTAAGAGGGGTCTCCGCTTAGTAGAGGTGGCCGCTCTAAGAGGTTTTCTGTATGCTCAGCTGTTAATGTGCAAGATGAATTAAAGCAATAAAAACCGCAGTAGTTTTCTTTAATTTTTCAAAACAACATTAAAATCCCAGTAAATGAACAGCTGTTCATTCACTGGCTTTTCAGAGTTTTTCTGACCTAGTGAGTGACCACCCCATAAAGCTAAAATCTACACATTCTATAAAGATTGAAACAATTAAAATCATACCCTGAATATACATACTAAATGATTCTTTTGTATAATTAAAAAAATTAATTTATAAATACAATTAATGCGAATCAAAGTAGTTGTATACACAAAACCATCCTTATTATTTTAGAACAGAAAAAGAAATGGCGCACGGCTGTAAACATTCTATAATTTTTTACTAGAAAAATACATGACCAAAATAACCAATTAGGTATCAGATAACTCAGAATTTGAAGGAAGAAAGCTACTGAAGCCAATTTATCTAAAAAAAAATAATTTAGAACCTTATTTTTTAAGAAATACTGCGAAGTGGTCTTTCACTGGGTGATGGTCATTCACTGGTCGGTATACCCTATGTGAGATTTTTTGGTCGTTTCTATATGAATTTAACCTGCTGATTCCGAATCCGTTGAGTTCCAGACGCTAAACCTTGAGCATTTTGTCAAAATGGAGAAATCCCATATGGCTGCTGTAAAAGGTATGAAGCAAATTAATGGAAATGTGCGTGCAATGAAACATTTTATACACTCAAAAATGATTGTACTCTTTAGTCGAAATATAATTCCATCGAAAATAAATATTTATGAAAAGTATACGAATAAAAAATTTATCAAAATGGTAATATTCAAGATGTCAGCCTAAAAAGTTGTAAGGTTTGATTTTCAGGTAACAATCATTTTTTAAACCGTAATGGACATGAAAATCGAATGTTTTAACAAAAATGATATGCAGGAGCATAAAAAATGATTTATTCTAACAATAACACTGTAAAAATATTTAAAAACATACTAAACTTAAGTTTCGGGATTTTGCCGGTTTAAACCAATCTTCTGCAAGAAACAAGTTTCTTTTGCGAAAAAGTTTCCTTTCTTGATTATAGTTGCATGAATGCGAACTTCTCACTGGTGTAAGACGTATTTTTAGCTACCAGTTGGAAGGTATATCCAAATTATTTGTTTAGTGTTTCGCCTTCAGCTCGGCTACGGATTGTCCAGATTGACTTCACCCATGTAAGGGAATGTGCAATCTCTCGATATGGTAATTTTGGATGAATTGCGAAACAAATAAGCAGCTCAGGTATTTGCTTGCAATTTTTACTTTAGCACTGGCCATATCTGTTAAACTGCTTCAGCCTTCTTCGTAAGTCAGAAAGGTGCTCAACTGTTACCATGAACCTAAGAGTTTTTAGGAAGTTTCCGATTTCTTGCCGTGAAGTGACTGACTTTTATTTGGAAGGTTTCTAAATTCTTTCGGAATATTACTGACTTTAGTTAAGTAGTGAATCATAACCATAGCAGCTTTTTCATGAGAAATAAAAGCTTGTTGAATTCCAACACCAATCTAATTGAAAAAGAATAGGTACCATTAACAATTACACATTGACCTGGGGATCGAACACAGTCGGCACACAACAAACTTAATTACTTGCGTCTTATTTGGTACTACTTTCAGTACGATGTCTCTTTTAGAAAGTGGTGATTTTTTATTAAGTTGAAAAACACAATAGATATTTTTCTCTTGTGTGGCTCGACGTTTTGACGTAGTACTAAATTTATGGTATCTCTCAAACAGATTGTGTACCGCTAGAATGGTTTGTATGTCGTGCTTAATAAGGTTTTCTACACCATCAAAACAATTACTCACTCAGCTGGCTTTGCGAATCAAGATACTGCCCACAATGTTGCACATTCACCAAGAATGATAATTTCTGGACGACTCTTACCGCCTACCCTGAAAATTGCCTTTAGTTTTGAATCTAGTGCAGATTTTTTTGAACCTCTCTTACTTCAATCATCAAATAAAGCAGTAGGAGGAGGAGCCAGTTCATTACTACTATTAAAATCTGCTCGCGGTCTGTCTGTCTGTCTGAAACTTGAACTTCTCAAAAACCGCTGAGCGTAAAGAATCAAACATAATACCATTCGATTCGAAATTTTCTAAGAAAGACAATAAGATCAACCGCGTAGTTGTACGACGTTAATTAGCTGAGATATTAATTAAAACGTTAATTAAAATTCTTCGCACTTTTAAAATTCCAAGACATTTATTTCTTTCAGTTGCCATTTTAAATTAAAGCGTTAATTAAATTATTGCACTATTTTAAATTCCTAGACTTTTATTTCTTACCGTTGCCATTTTAAATTAAAGCGTTAATTAAATTATTGAACTATTTAAAATTCCAGGACATTTATTTCTTTCCGTTGCCATTTTAAGTTAAAGCATTAATTAAATTATTGAACTATTTAAAATTCCAAGACATTTATTTCTTACCGTTGCCATTTTAAATTAAAACGTTAATTAAATTATTGAACTTTTTAAAATTAAAGAGTGTTATTTCTTTCCATTGGCATTAGACATTAATAAATATTCACCGGATATTATTTCAGTTGTAGAAAAATGAGGTGCAGGCGTAGATTGGCAGTTATTGAGTCTGATGCCTGATGCAGAAATTCTGGATGAATTCTCATTTTTTTTTTTTTTAGTTTCTATCAAAAAAAGGACAATGCTTAATCACTTGAACGTTTTATTGTTCTTGTTTTAATTTTTGTTCCACTCTTCTATAATACAGCTCCTACAACACGATTTTGTTATAATATAAGCGCGATCATCTAAATTACGAGAACTCTCGTATAACACGGTTTCGCTTTAACACGAGAAGAAAGACATTGTAATTTTTTAGCAGCATTATTTAAAGAGCAATAGATAAGACGTTTTTGTGTTTTCAGATCACTTGTAAGCTAGATTACCATAAAATAATGAAGGGAAAGGAATAATGAATTATATGCTACAGTGACTTTACATCAAATTATTTACACACAAAAATGTTTTATCAGTTTCGCGATATCTGCGGATCAGAAATTTCACAATAAATCTTAAGAGTTAAATAATCAATTTAGGGCTAAAGACCCTTTATTTTTACTTTTTATTTCATCGGCACCTGGACATCACGTCACAGTCAAATTTTTCTCGCAAAGCTATTTTGCAGTCTAGATTCTTTCTAAAGAATTTTTTTTCATCATTTTTTAAAAAGAAAATACCATTTTTTCCCGCAAATTAAGCCCGGTCTTATATTGAGATTGACTGTAAAACATACGTTAGGGCCACTAGGGCTTACTCTCAGGGGATGCCTTTTTTTATGGGCAATAATTGAAATTTTATTCTTATTCAAAAAACATATTCATTTTGGTTTAAGAAATGGATTTTTTTCAAATTTCATATTTATTCAAGTTTAATGAATTTATTCTCTTTGAATAACACGAATCTGCAAAAAAAGAAAAAACATAGAGTTGGTTCGGGTAAGTGGGCCATTAGGATAAGTGGACCACCCCCCTTTAAACTGAACTGTGCGTATAGTTTTTACATATTTTTGTACTGATCATGTCAAATTGCATCACAGTGATTACTTTTGCATATATTTGGGTTTCATGGAACTTTTTTTTAGATCATATAATTTATGGCAAAAATTTTCCAAACAAAATTTTTTTTGCGAGTTCAAGCAACATTTTTTAAAGAATTGCTTTCATGTTAGTTTGTATTATTTTTTCTATGTTCATCAAGTTTTCGTGTAGAGTTTAAACTAAAGTACACATTGAAATAAGACTTTTTATGCTAAGTATTATTAATAAGTGTTTAAGGGGAGGGGTCCCACTTACCCCTAGGTTTTTCGCTATTTGGGTAAGTGGGCCCCCTCACTATGGTGTAAGTGGGCCCCCTCATGATTATGATGATTTAAAAATGAAAAGCAGTTTTGATAAAGCAATTTCTACGATTAAATGAAAGATAAATATGGAGACCTGGAAGAAATTGATGATTTAGCTACAAAAACTGCCAAAGCTTGTAACTATGTATTTTTGAAACTTGCATCAAGGAAAACCAGAAAGTATTAAGAAGGTCGAATTTTAAAATATGATACAAAAATACTGAAAAATTTGATAGAAAGAATAGAAATAGCTACACTTTTTATTGGTTGGATGTAGGGGATGTTAGAATTATAACTGTGGATGAAATGGTGACGTTTCCTATTAAGAAATCTTCAAATAGATGCTGCCATTAAGTGTTTCCATTTTTTTCCAACCTATATTTTTTTTTCCTATTTTACTTGCTTAGCAGTCTTACTTAGCAGAGCAATGTGCGGTACTTAATCTAAAGCTTTTTGAAAGTCAATGTAAACGAAATCGACACACTTTTTGCTATCTAAATCCATTGTGGCTTATCATAGAAATGCAATAAATTAGTTACGCAGGATCTCCCCTTCGGAAAACCATACTGAAAGCCCAACAGCAGACCATTATTCTACAGAAAGGTTATTGTCTTTAGTTTTAACAAAATTTTAAAATTTTTAAAAGCTGCCTAGGTTAGACTCACAGTTCTGCAGGTACCGGCCAGGCCTTTAGACCCTTTCTTAATAAGTGGCATTAAGTTTGCTCGCTTTAAGTCTATTGGCAGCATTTCCGAGTGATACGAAGCATTGGAAATTGCTACTATAACATTTAGGGGAGAGCGGGGCTAAAAGTTCCGCGGGTAAGTTGTTCCCTTTGAAATAGCTCAGCTAAGAAAAAAGATAAATGTATTTTGTCAATATGCCGTGAAATAGAATGCTATAGCGCACAAATGGCAGCCATTTTAGCCAGCCCAGTGGCGTCCGGTGTATCAAAAGCCGAGCACGTGCATTACTGATTTACAAAAGTAAATATTTTTGTTTTTGGTGTTTTTGGTCTTTTGCCCGAAATTTAATAGTTAGTGTTTAGCTTTTTGGTTTTTTTAATATGAAGATATATTGTGCACCCTAATATCATACGCTGAAACCATTTATGTTTCGTTACCTAACCTGTAATTTGATGTTTTAAAGACATGTGCTTTTGGGGCTAGTTGTTCCCTTTTTTGGGGGCAAGTTGTTCCGCGGAACAACTTGCTTTATTACGGAGATACATATTAGATATGAAATTTTCGAACAGATAACTATGTAAGGTATCGAAATATATTTCATACTTTAATATAAAAATCATATTTTCGGAAGATAGTATTTGAAATTCTGGATTACTCCGTGTTATAACTGAAGACTGAATCAGTTATCTTAGCTTATTCGCTAATGAAGCTGTTAATTATTTTGTAATTTTTATATGTTGCACTGTCCTTACTGTATTTTACCATATTAATGTGTTATAATTCACTAGATGCGCTGAACGGCTTTGCACGGTCTACCTTGAGAATAAAACTTTTGTCAAGCGATGCTTGGTTAAAAGTCCTGATTAAATTATTAAAGTCGATATTTTGCAGGCATCCAGTACAAAAAAGAAATCAATCGCCAAAAAAAGTTTTAATTCCCCCAGTAACAGGAAACGCCTCAAAGCAATAGCAAGAATTTTATTTGTTTATGCTCAAGAAAAACAAGAAGTTATGTCAAGAACTAAACGAGCCTACTTTCCCGTACATCGACATCGGCATTCTCGCATCTGTCTCTTGATCATCTGAGACTGAAAATTATGTCAAACATACCTTTTTAGCACTTAGAGCTGATTTCGAAAAGCAAAATATACCCCTCTCATCAGATGAAATAGACACGTAAAAAGTAATTAACGAATAAATAAAGTTTTGTCGCACCTTTTAAAGACTAACTGTTACAGTTCCTCCGTAGAAAAAATTCTCCATCGTTTTCAAAAAATAATAATAATAATAATAATAATAATAAAATAAATAAATAATAAATAAAAGTACAAAGAGCATCAAAACACATTTTATCCAAGAAAGAAAAAATAAAAAAGAAAAAAAAACTCGTCCGTTAATAAAATGTCTCGAATTTCACTTTTAATCCGTTGCCAGTTGTTTAATATAAATACAGAATAAAATGTTCTCGTGAATGAAAAAGTTTTGTCACAAAAAAAATCGTCTGCCAAAAAAAAAATAATAAATAAATAAAATGAAACAAATAAATAAATAAACAAAAAATCGGCTGCACAGTCAATCATTTTTTTTCTGAGCCTGCATTTCCGCCATGTTGTCGGAGTCGGAATCAGAGTCCTCATAGAAGATTACTCAGAAAAGTACTTTACAAACATTATTTATCAAAACCATTTTCTCACAAAGTTAGTTTGAAGGAAATCCGACTTTAAGTTTAGGATCAACATTCAACTTAAATTTCCCGTAGACGCTAATGTTAATTCTTTTTCTGAACGGTTCAATATTGAACGAAAATTGGTTCAAATCAAACAGCGAAATATGGGAATGTATATGAAAACCTCTCCGAGACCTTTCAAACAAAAAACAGTTTATTCCATTCGGACGGTTCACTCAAAAGTTATTAGATGGTGAAAGGTTGCTTGAACGGTTCAATGTTGAACGAAAAAAATTCTCAAAGGGAAAATTTAAATGCGGTAATAAAGTATCCTTGCTGAGATCCTTCGAACAAAAAAAAAGTTTATTTAAATCGGACTGTTCACTCAAAAGTTATTAGGGGTGACAGCTTATTTAAACGGTTCAATGTTGAACGAAAAATTGTTCAAATCGGAAATGTAGATACGGGAATGAAGTATCCTTGAAAAGATCTTTCGAACAAAAAAAAGTTTGTTCAAATCGAACTGTTCACTCAAAAGTTAGCATCGCGGGACAGGTTGTTTGAACGGTTCAAAGTTGAACCAAAAATTGTTCAAATGAAAAAAGCAAATATGGGAATGAGCTGTACTAGTCGAGATCTTTCCAACAAAAAAAAGTTTGTCCAAATCGGAATGTTCATTCAAAAGTTATTAGGGGGGGACAGACAGACAGACCGACAGACCGACCGACCGCCCGACATACAAATTCTCCATCTCAATACCCTACTTTCAAATTTTTATTTTTTCGATATTCATTTTACCTTTTTATTTTTTTAACTTGGCGATATTTTTTGGACTTGGCGATATTTTTTAGATGCATTAAGCTACTTTTCATACCTTTTTCGTCTTTCTTTTATTTTTAAAAGGAAAGTAGGCTAAAAATGGCAACCGATTTTTATTTAGCTTTGTTTTTTTACCATTCTTTTTTTCACGCTAATTGGTGCAGACGATTTCCGTAAATTTAATTTTTAATTGATTTTTACTAACTTAAAAACGCCTGTATCTTTTTTTCCGGATGAAGTTAGTGGTTAGTAATTTCCAAAGCCACACGAGAAAAATTCCTTTAGGAATTTTCTTCGATCTTTCCAATGAGACCAAAATTGAGAAGATCCGATTAGTATTTCAGGTAGAAAGAGCCATTTTGCACCATTTTTGAGTCCTTAAAAAAATCGAACTGTTCGGTACTTTTTTGGCGTTCGAAAACCCTGCTACGACCCTTCCCGAACCCTTCCCTGCTAAATTTGGTCCAGATCCGACGTAAACCGTGGATTTGCATGTAGGGAACATAGACACACATACATAAATGTTCTTCGTTTTATTTATACGAATTAATTGTTAATTAGTATGTGTATTTGTGCTTAAAAACTAGCCATTAAATCTTTACGTACAAATTATTATTGCTAGAAAGCAAACACAAAAAGAAAAAATCTGGTAAGGACACCACACTACCTTCTTTCCTTAAATTTCTTAGTAGATGCCTTAAGTGTTAAAATAGTGCTTAAAGTGAGCAAGATAACAATTCAAACATTTACACACCTAGTTAGCCACGAAACAGTGCAAAATATGTTTTACAATAATTAATTTTCTAAATATGAGCGATTTTAACATCATTCAGTGGATTTTTCCTCGAAATACCACCAATAGCGCCAAATTGAACCGAAATTCAAGAAATCATTTTTCCTCCCCAAATTTGTCGCCAACTGGGCGATATGTCGCCAAAATGGCGTCAAACACTTGGCGACCAAAACCTTGACAATGAATCGCCAAGTGATCGCGCCAATTCATATCACTTTTGTCTTCCTTTAAATTAACACTGATTTACCCCCCCCCCACAAAAAAAAAAAAGTGTAAAAAAAATCTCCTTGGGAACATTCGAATGCAACCACAAGGGAAGGTGCACAACTACACCTACCTCAGAGCCTGCATATCAAACTAGAAGCTTCTACAGCATACAGTTTTTGAGTGATGCGACATACATACGCACATACATACGTACATACATACATACGTGCATATAGACGTCACGAGAAAAATCGTCGTAATTAACTCTGGAGTGGTCGATGTATGTAATATCTACCAGATATGTGGTAGTTCTACCAAACAGATTTGGTAGTTTCGACCTATAACCAGATTGAAAAGGATTTTTCGGCTGTTATATGCTGGTACTTACACGTGCTGACAGGTCCAAAAAAACTGCTCAACATTCATTCGGGGGTGAGCAAGATCCAAATTTAGATCCAAAATTTTTTTTCGCCATCACAGTGCTTCCTTTTACTACGTAAAAGGAAGTAAAAAAGTCGTAGTCAGTATAAGAAGACAATTGATTAATTTAAACGATATTGTTGTAGCCCTTAAATAAATTTATACTAATATCAACCATTGTTTTTTTTTTTCACAAATTATGTTTTTAATGAGTTATTCATCTCACAACGTGGTTAAATTCGAAATCAGCATCGTTATTCATCGTCTTGTTAATCTCGGAACAATTTGCCCCACCCACGGAACAACTTGCCCCAAGTCGGGGTTAGTTGTTCCTTTTCGGCTTTAGTTGCTACAAAATTAATTATTAAAAAATCTCAAGAAATACAACTCAAAAAACAGTTTGTATATCAAAGGGACATATAATACCAGGTGTTCACCTTGGAAAATTAATTCTAGAACCAAGTTTTCAAAACGAATTTTGAGCTTGATCAAAAAACGGAACTTTTAGCCCCGCTCTCCCCTACTAATTTGTCTGCGCATGCAATTAAAATACTAGGGTAAATATTATGAGGACTTGTAGTCTCGGATGTTTTAATTTTTCCAAGTAATATCCTCTTAGAAAACACAAATTCTCAAGCTGTAGATCAGCTTGCTTCTCACTCAAATACGCTATTGAGATATAGCTTCTGTTTAATGCACTTGAAAAAAAGTTAATAATAATACCAAAGTATCTCTTTCCTTTTGAATTAAGGGCCCATTCTTGTCTACTAGAGTGCTTACTTGACAGATACAAGTTTTCCCTGAATTAGCATAGTAAAACACTGCTTTGGATCTCATAAATTTTATTCACTAACCGATTTCTTAACTATCTTTTCTTATTCCCTACTAAATACTTAAAACAAGGGATAGCTTTACAACACGAAATCCTACCAACATGGCTATTAGTTGTTTTCAATTGATAAAAAATATAACGCTTATAATTATAGACATCTTTTGTGTCCTTTGAGAACCATATGGGCTCAGGGGAGATTAGAAGTGCTCTGGAAAATCATAGAATGACTTCCTTCATTCCTCTTTCTACGAATTTTGAAAAATGAATTTATCTATCCCCCGCCCCCCCATTAAATAAATTAAACTCTTTACTTTTTATAAAAGCATGAAAAACAATGCAATATTTCAAATGTAAGCAGGAAAGCCATATGCTGCTTTCCTGCTTATCTGTGCAATAATACATTGTCATACACTGTTAAAAATTCAGGAAACTTTTATGGTAAATGTTACTGTAAAATGTAGCGTTTACCGTACAGAAAATTTTGACAGTAAATTGTACCGATAAAAAAATTGCGAATGCAACTCCAATTGATCCCCACGTGACTTACAGTGCGATGCAGATGACACCCTATTTCCGCTCACCTGATGTGTCTCATCTGATAGTAAAGCAATGTAAAAAAAAATGGGTTCCGTGTTCGCTCCTTGTCGTTCGTGTATCGCGCTTTTTAATTCTCGTTTTCTCTTCCGTAAAATTTTACAGTAAAAAAATATTTTACGGTAAAAGTTACTGGCAACATGAATGCCAGTAACTTTTACCGTAACATTTCATGAACATTTTTAACAGTGTATGGGTAATTTTCTCAATTCGTTAACTTTTGTGTCCTTCATCCATATCTTCCAATTAAACACCTATTTTCACTATCTAATGCTATGTTCTATTCAAGATGCTCACAAAGAGTAAGGACAACATGCATTAGCACTATTTTGCACTTAAATTATATATTAAAAAAAATAATATATAGGCAAAATGTCATTTCCGTCCCCTGTCCCCACACACATTTGTCGACTTAAAAAAAAATTACTATATGAAGAAACATTTTTAAAAATTAATACATATGCATTATGATACAGTACAAGTGTGTACTTCAATGTACCATATAAGCATTCCTTATCATATTTACATAATTTGATAGAGAGCTCAATTTATACGTGTCCCCAGGTTTTGAAAAAAAATTCCCCCAAGTAGAAAAACTTTCAATAAAATTCTATAAATGGCGCTAGTTTGCAATAAAATAGCTCAAAATGTTTAAGAACATTCTTCTCAGCAGAAAAATACGCTTTAAACGAAGTTTACACATTTTACAGGGTGTGTGAGGCTTGTTTTATCTTAAAAATTCTATGCGTGACTTTATTCAATGTCATTTCCGTCCCCCTGGTTATCTTCCAGAAAATTTAAATAAAATTTAAAAAAATTCCACCGCCGAATGTGTTCTTACGAACACTTTTAAGGTATCAACAGTTAAAGATATGAAAAACTTTTTACGATGTTTTCGAAAACCCACTGTTTTGTCATTTCCGTCCCTGTCATTTCCGTCCCCACTTACGAAGTGGTTTCGGGAGAGTGACATTTTAATGGATTTTAAGGCAGGGATTCAAGTGAAACAGGCCATCGCAAATTACAATCGCTACTGGAAATGAATTACATTAGAACGTTTCTTGATAAAAACATCGTGACGTCAGCGTGACGTTTGCCTATGAAAAACGAGCTAGATAAAACGTCACAGCCTACTTGGCGAATAAGAGGAGATAGCTGAGTGCTTGTGAGCTCTTATTGGCTCCACCCGTAGTGACGTCATGCCAAGTTAAGTTGATGATAATGTAATTCACTTCCAGTAGCGATTGCATTCGAAGCGATCGCAGTGCTGTTTCACTTGAATCCCTGCCTATAAACTTTAATGCACATTATTTATATTGTTGTGTTATTTTTAATACTTTTAGCAAATTTCAAATGGCAATAAGTTAGGCACATTGTTCAATCTTTAAAATTCATTATAATTTAGATAGAATGATATTTAGTTGTATGGAAGTTATTAGTTGTTTAATTAGTTACATCTAAATTTTTAAACTTATAAGAATAAAATTTTATAAATTTTAAAAGTAGTTTAGAATATTTTGTGTTTCAAAGTGTTTTTCTCTCACTGAATAGAACAAAATTAAGCATTTAAAAATAAATCCAAACGTTAATTGTATTTTATTTCCACGAAATTTTTCATGGTAAGTTTTCTACACAATTTTGTTTGTCTCTTCTATTCTAGGAACAGTCTGTAACATTTACATTATTGTTTAGTTATGTTTAACGATTCAAGTATAAATTAGAAATTTTTCTTTTTTATATTTGGATTTTGTTTATTTATTTTTTCAAACTGTTAGTTGTTAAATTATTATATTCTTTAGGTAAAGTTCAAATGATATAATGGAGATGAAAAAAGTAGTTTAGAAAATTCTGAACTCCAAAATAGTTTTTATCTACGGCACAGATCAACATTAAAGGAAAATATTTTTCAAAAGTAAATTTTTAAAATCTTAATTAAATTTCTCCCTGTTAGTTATCATATAATTCTGTTTTCTTTTTTTATTCTTAGAAAAAATTTAGAACAAATTCATTATTATTTTAGCTAACTTATGACTTAAAATACTTACATAATAATAATTATTTGTTCTATTTTGTAATTATGTTCACTTTTATGTTAAATTGCGTTAAGCATTAAAAGTAAGGCTCTTCACCGTCACAAAGACTGATATAAAGCGAGTTGAAACCCTGCTACCAAAAATACTGAAGTCAATTCCAAATATCATGAAGCTTCATCAGTTGGTTTGGAATGAAAATAACAAATCAGTGTTAGGTTTACGCATGCTAACTTGCGTTTCTTGTGAAATCGATCTTTCTTGTACTCATTATGCTTCGAGTCCGCCTACAGTTAATATTTTATAGACTAAATAAAAATAAATGTAAAACAGACAAATGAAAAAATAAAGAAACTTGTAACTCTTTGCAGTAAAAAAAAGTTGGTATTGTAAAAGTTTAAAATGCTAACGAAAAATACTACTATTTCTCTAAAAAATTAGATTTAATCTGTTTTGTTTGTAAATAATGTAAAAAAAATGTATGAAGCAATATTCTAAATGGTGTATTTTGTTTTCTATGTCATTATTTATCAATTGAATAAAGTTTTAAAAATATTTCTTGAGTTAGGGAAGTGTTTAAGCTGGGAGATGGTAGTTACACTTTTTACATTAAACTTAAACTTAAAACTGTCATTAAAATTTTATTTTTGATTTTTTTTCGTTGCTGAGCACTGATTTCTGATCTTAAATGAGTTGTCTTTAAACAAATATTAACAATTATTAATTAATTACAAGTTGAATTTTTCCTACTTGGCATTTTCAAAAGTTAACGTGTTGAGAAAATCACCCGTATATTCTTATAGTTTTCAAGCACAAATGTACTTGTGCATGAAAATTCGTCTTCGGTTTTATTTTTTAAAATAAAAGACTTTTTCGTTACATCATTCTAAAAGCTATAAACTATTTTTCTCTTCCAACAATGAATGTTAAAAGCCAACATCGATCAAAATGTTTCAACCGTTCCATCTCATTTCTTTTGCCATTACCATTACCAAAAAAAAAAAAAAAAAAGATAAACAGCTCAGACGATAAATAAACTAAATAATGCAAAGAAATACAAACATTGTGTTGACGATAGTAAGTAGATACATAATATCATATAAATTAATAGAATAAAGCACTTATCTTTAGCTTAGGTGCCTCCAAACTTGTTTATTCATTTCATTTTCTTGGAGTTTTGGTAAATTAATGTATTTATTCACATAAGTAAATACTATCGAACTCTTTGCTTTTTACTTAAAAAAAAGACTTTTAACTACATTGTTCCAAAAAGTATAAAATTCTATTTTCTGCAAACAACGGGCAAAAAAAACCAACATTCAGCTTCCATCAAAATATTTCTACTGTTCCATTCATCGATGGTCATGGCAGAAACTCAAGTGAAACAGGCGATCGCAAATTACAATCGCTACTGGAAATGAATTACATTAGAACGTTTCTTGATAAAAACATCGTGACGTCAGCGTGACGTTTGCGTGACGTTTGCCTATGAAAAACGAGCTAGATAAAACGTCACAGCCTACTTGGCGAATAAGAGGAGATCACTGACTGCTTGTGAGCTCTTATTGGCTCCACCCGTAGTGACGTCAGTGACAAGTTAAGTTGATGATAATATAATTCACTTCCAGTAGCGATTGCAATTCGAAGCGATTGCAATGGTGTTTCACTTGAATCCCTGCCTAAATCTCATTTCTTTTGGCGTTGCCATTACAAAAAGCAATAGAAAAAGCAAAGGGGATAAATAATTTAGGCAGGAATTCAAGTGAAACAGGCGATCGCAAATTGCAATCGCTACTGGAAGTGAATTACATTAGAACGTTTCTTGATAAAAATATCGTGACGTCAGCGTGACGTTTGCCTATGAAAAACGAGCTAGATAAAACGTCACAGCTTACTTGGCGAATAAGAGGAGATCGCTGACTGCTTGTGAGCTCTTATTGGCTCCACCCGTAGTGACGTCAGTGCCAAGTTAAGTTGATGATAATGTAATTCACTTCCAGTAGCGATTGCAATTCGAAGCGATTGCAATGGTGTTTCACTTGAAACCCTCCCTTTGTCTCGTTTAAAATTTAAAGCCCAATATTTACTAAAGACAGTACGAAAAATTATCAATCGCCAAAAATTTTTAAATCGGTCCGTTACAGGAAAAACCTAAGGGGGGATTCAAGTAAAAACCCTTTCAATCCTTTTGAAATTGAATCGTACTGGAAGCGAATTACTTTTTCATCGACTTTGGGAGGGATTCAAGGAAAACCACACTCGATCGGGTTCGAATTTCAATCGCTACTGGAAATGAATTACATATATCATCAGCTGTTAACTTTGGCACTGTTTTTCGCCACTACGAAGCGGAGCCAATAAGAGCCACAAGCGCGGCACATCTCTTATTTCCCAAGAGGCTGGGTTTACGTTTTTATCTGCTCGTTTTTTATAGGCCCAAAATCACGATGAACGTTCTAATGTAATTTATTTCCCGTTAAGAACGTTTTAAAGTAATTTATTTCCAGTAGCGATTGAAATTTGCGATACCCCTTTCACTTGAAACCCTGCCTTAACTTGGCACTGACGTCACTACGGGTGGAGCCAATAAGAGCTCACAAGCAGTCAGCGATCTCCTCTTATTCGCCAAGTAGGCTGTGACGTTTTATCTAGCTCGTTTTTCATAGGCAAACGTCACGCTGACGTCACGATGTTTTTAACAAGAAACGTTCAATGTAATTCATTTCAGTAGCGATTGTAAATTGTGATCGCCTGTTTCACTTGAATCCCGCTAAAATAAAAGCAAGAATTTTATTTTTTTATGTTTAAGTAAAAAAATGGCAACATCTTTTTTCCATTATAATTTTACTAGATAAAAATTTAGAAATTAAATGGGTAAATACCCCTTTAATTTCTTCACGCTCGTTTTAGACATTTTTTTTAATCCCAAATTTAAAAATGAATATTTCCAAAATTTAAAAAATGTCCCGTCTTTTTT
>JAXGGA010012798.1:0-37483 GCA_038373865.1 Uloborus plumipes | reverse complement strand
TAAACAATAGAGAAGCTGGCAGTTGCGCATGAACGAGTGTTGATCGCCGGGAAGGTCTCTTTTTGTTAGGGTAATTAATTAATTGTCGGGACCATTTTAATTAGATTCGAGGCAGCTTCAGCCTAATTTTGTAACAGATGTTACGAAAGAAATTAGAGCTTTTAATCAAAAACTTGAGCATATTGGAGTAAAAACTCACTACATTTTATACATATTGCATATACAGTATGCTATTTTTTGCATTGAAACTGATGTTAAGTTTCGTAATAAGGTTTTTAATAAAATTTCAATCACAATATTTATGATTTATACGTATAGTATTTTTCATAAATCAATTTGTTAGACAAATGAATTTTTCACATTTATTATGAATGAATTCGATCGTTTTATTCTTTTATTTAATTCATTATTATTCATGTCGGTTTTTTAATAATATTTATGTGTATTGATGGATATTTTATAAATCAATTTTTTGGACAAATATGTTTTCAGTGTACGCTACTTCTATTTTACACTAGTATCACTGTAGTTTGTACTGCCCATACTGTGCCCTATCTTCGTCTGCAAGTAGAATTTGCTAATCAATATTATGTAAACAATAGAGAGGTTGGCAGTTGCGCACGAACGAGTGTTGATCGCCGGGAAGGTCTCTTTTTGTTAGCGTAATTAATTAATTGTCGGGACCATTTTAATTAGATTCGAGGCAGCTTCAGCCTAATTTTGTAACAGATGTTACGAAAGAAATTAGAGCTTTTAATCAAAAACTTGAGCATACTGGAGTAAAAACTCACTACATTTTATATATATTGCATATACAGTATTCTATATTTTTCATTGAAACTGATGTTAAGTTTCGTAATAAGGTTTTTAATAAAATTTCAATGATAATATTTATGATTTATACGTATAGTATTTTTCATAAATCAATTTGTTAGACAAATGAATTTTTCACATTTTTTATGAATGAATTCGATCGTTATTTTCATTTTTTTAAATTCATTATTATACATGTCGGTTTTTAATAATATTTATGTGTATTGATGGATATTTTATAAATCAATTTTTTGGACAAATATGATTACAGTTTACGTTACTTCTATGTTACACTAGTATCGCTGTGGTTTGTACTGCCCATATTGTGCCCTATCTTCGTCTGCAAGTAGAATTTGCTAATCAATATTATGTAAACAATAGAGAGGTTGGCAGTTGCGCACGAACGAGTGTTGATCGCCGGGAAGGTCTCTTTTTGTTAGGGTAATTAATTAATTGTCGGGACCATTTTAATTAGATTCGAGGCAGCTTCAGCCTAATTTTGCAACAGATGTTACGAAAGAAATTAGAGCTTTTAATCAAAAACTTGAGCATACTGGAGTAACAACTCACTACATTTTATATAGTATATTTCATATACAGTCTGCTATTTTTTGCATTGAAACTGATGTTGAGTTTCGTAATAAGGTTTTTAATAAAATTACAAGTGAAATATTTGTTTTATAGATGTAGTATTTTTCATAAATCAGTTTGTGGGACAAATGTATTTTATACATTTTCTATGAATCAACTCAATATATTTTTTTTTTAATTCATTATTATTATCATTGTGTTTTCTAAAAAAACCTTATGTTTTATTAATGTATTGTGCTTAGACTAACAAAGCAGTTTCATTGAAAGTCATTGATTTTAGCAGAATGTTTTTTCTTGGGGGAGGGGTGGGGGGTATCTGAAAGTTCGTTAATAAAAGCTTTTTTTTCTTTGGATTTTTTTTAAAGCACTGTGTTCCATCTTTCAAGTTAAGACACTAATTATTGACCTATAATTTTACTTTTGTTATTATTTTTAAAGAAAAAGCTAAGTAATTTAATCACTCTTACCTTGATAATATTTTAACAAAAATTCAGGATATTTTAAGCCTTAAGAAAAACACAGAATATTTTGCTGAAAACATTGAAAATTATGGAACCTTATCTGCATCCGCAGGCAGTAGTTGTTGCTTTGATGGCAGCATTATTGCGACTGGAATTTTTGCAGCATCCCTTTGCGAATCAACGATATTCACTGTACGTTCATTATTAATCGTAACTCGATTACGAAACTTGTTTTCTACTTTTTGCAAAGAGATTACGATTCCCTAGTGCGTGTTACAAACAACATTGCTATGGATGACTAGGGAATTTAAACGTTGATTCATATTGTTGCCCAACTGGGATCTTGTTTCTCGTACGTATAGCGGTAATAGTTCAGTCAGAGCTCCTATAAAACGAACAATTCTTATTTTTGCTAACGATTTGTTACTCGTATTTATAACAAACTGTATTTAAATATTAATACTCTCATGTTCTGATTTAGAATAGTTTAATTTTTAAACACGGGAGTTGTTCTGAAGATTAGGGTAACTCAATCTTTGCAAACTAACAAGCACGAAAGGGGAAATATCCTTGTTACTTTAAAAATATGTATATTAATTTAAATTGTATTACACATATTATATGATGGTGCAGGTGAGTTAAATGTAGTTATTTTTAGACAAAATGTATTTAACGTTATTAATTACAAACAACAAAAGGTTAATAGACTAACCCAATTACCATTGGTTAGAAATACCAATCGTTTATGCTTATTACGAACACAATAACTGATAATTGAAGGGGCAAATGGATAAAGGGGATATGTGATAATTTCGAAAAAGCACACTTTTTACCATGGATGAAGATGAAAAGGTAATATATATATATTTTTAAAGCTTTTTCTAGAATTTTTAAAAAATGTCATATCACCTTCATTCACTGGCCCCTTCAATTGTATTTGTGATTTAACACAATTGAACACACACGAATTGATTTTTTGTAAATCGGCGAAATTCAAATGTCACTTATCACCTTTATCCACTTGCCCTTTCAATTTTTAATGAATTCAATATATTCCATAATAAAAGGGTGTTCGACGCAATTTTCACACAAAATGTATTTAGTTCTTTGTATTAACCCTACACTGCATAGCGTTGCCAGTTGGATACATGGACTATTTTTACTTATGACCATGCATTAGGCAACTCAAGCATAAAACGCAAGTATTAGGTATCTTTAAAGATAATTTATCACTATCTATCCTCAAAATTAATTTTTAAAAAATGTGTTCCAATGTTTTCTTATTACTATAAAATATAATATATATATATAATATATATATATATATATTATATATATATATATATATATTATATAATATATATATATATATTATATTATATATATATATATATATATAATATATATATATATATATAATATATATATATATATATATATATATATATATATATATATATATATATATATATATATATGGGTAAAATGTGAAAATAAGATATTCTACATTCAATCAGCGTATAGTTGCAGCTAGAGCATTAAATGCATTCTAAATATTAGGTGTTTATATATGAAGTCCGCCCTCGGGCGTGCACGAAGTCACTGTAAATAACAACAATTAGAAAATATTTGAAAAACGTCTAGAAAAAGTTTTGAAAAAACGTTATAGATTCAAAATGCAATACGACAATTTTTCATAAACAACTAGAATTTCAAAAATTATCTGGGCAAGTTACTGCTTCGTATATAAACACCTAATATATATATATATATATATATATATATATATATATATATATCTTTCAAAGAACAAAAAATCATGCAAAGTAGGGTAAATGTAAAATAAATGCAATTTGAGTGCATAATAGAGAAACATTTATTCTTTAATAGAAAAACAACGAATTAACTGCCCACTTGAAGTATAAATAATATTTTTAAAGCACAAATCACTATGGTGGAATGCAGACCACCTTGTACAGTGGTCAGAAGAGTCTGACTCAGATAGGGAGGGCCCTCAGAATCCCGGCTCGGACATGGATGTACTTTTACTCTCTCCTGTCCTTTCTTTGTATGAATGTGCTGTTGTACTGTGACTGGTTTCCTACTCTATAAACGGGTCCTTACGGCATGTGTGTACTGTGGAAGTTGGACTACACACCAAATTACAATACAATTGGAAAAGTGAAGCAGCGCACCCCAAATTGCCAGCATAGCTGTCAGTAGACAACAACAACTATGGTGAAGCAAAATGGCAATAGCTTATGTACGGTAAAGTGGCAATGTATTCGATGATGATGATGTCTTGTCCATGAAAAGTTGCAAAAAATCCCTAAACGAAAATGTTGAAGACAGCACGGGCGACATATACAGTTTTGTCATAAAGAAAAAGTGCCTCAGGATCCTTAATGCTGATGCTTAGAAGTTCGGCAAATATTGCTGGACATCTGATGTGCTTTGGGCATAGTTGGATTTAATCCGATCAGTGAGGACAAAAGTTGGAGTAACTCCTTTGCCCGTCTGTAGAAATGTTCATGCCTTTCTGGTGTTTAGTTCTGAGACTGGATATTATTGTTGAAATAGTTGTGTTGCTGTTTTAATTATGGAATGAAAAATTTATTAATTTGCTGGCTAATTAATATTCCCCATTGGCGTCATCGGTTTTCTCGCTGCCAGAGATATTAACGTGCACTGGTATCCATTGCAATGTGCCGGATCTTTGGGTAGCTATGATTTTGCATATTAGTTCGGTAATCTTATTACTAAGTTGACATTTCCCCTTTGTATCGCCTGAAGTGCAGATCTTGCGTCGGAAAAAACGATGATGCCATTGGATCTCTGGAAAACTTTAGATAAGTTTTTCAATAAAGTATAAAAATAACATTATTATCTTGGACTTGCCCATCAGTTAAAATAGTTTTTTACATATAGTGAATACAATAGCTTATTTTAAAGCATTTTCATACAAAGAAACGCTGAAAATAAAAGACATCCTAGATGCTTGCCGCCGATATTTGCTTTTGCCCTATCCCCGTTGTATACGCTCACCTTATACCTCTTTTAAATACCTTATTGGCAGCTACTTGTAAAAACAACCGATTCATCCGTGTGACATTTCATTTCTTTTTTTTTTCTGTTAAAAATTAATTGCAAAAAAGGAAAGGAGATAATGGTATAAGAATTTTGTTAAACTTCAAAAAAATGCCACTGCCGTTTTAGTGATGGATTATTTTTAAAACAACCGTAATCCATTGAAGAGCGATCAGTCATCCCCTGCAGTGTCAAGCTCAAGGAAGAATGAAAATCGGTGCTCTGTTAACAGCTGCATTCGACTGTCCTAAGTTGTTCTTTATCAACTTGGATTCGTTTTTGATTGCGTTGTTTTTTGGGAGTAAGGTTATTTTTGTAATTTCTTTGGTGACATTGGGAGATCATGATTTTTACATTGATATCTGTCCATACTCTGAAAAAAAAATAATGGTTAAATAAGGTATCGAAATATGATTTATGAAGCAAAAGCGATGATTGATATTTGTTGCGAAAGTTGGTGTTTACTGTATTGGAGAAGGTTATGAAACATGAAATACATATTTTTTGAAAAGTAAGTAACTATATAATTAGTCCTTTTATAAAAGAAAAACAATGAACAATTAATTAATGTACAATTTTATTGCGTATTTACAAAATTATTTTTAATGAACTTATTGCATGATTTAATGCATTTTCTCTGATGAGTAACTGGAAAGTCAGGAAAATTTTTCAACTACAATCAGTAACCTTCCTGAATAATTCAAAAAGTTGCCAAGTCAATCACGTTACGACAAATATATCTGCAACTTAAAAAAAAAAAGAAAAAAAACACTGATAGGTTTGGGATAACAGTTTGGTTTGCACTTAGTCATCAGATAAAAAATAAATAAATACATTTTCACTTCTATACCTCTTTCGAACTTCTGTCATAAAATAATGCCAATAATATAATAGAAGAAAACATTATACACTTAAAAATAATTCTGAAAATGGTAACGTTCCCTGTTTTTATGGGTATCCACCATTATTCTGTGACAATTACGCATATTTGCAAAAAAAAGTTTCCTAAAATACTGCATGTTGCATAAGTGAAAACTTCTCGCTGTTACGAAATATCTGTTTAGCTGCCATTTTCCAAGAATGCCTTCCACGAATGCTCTCTTGCCATTTTCCAGACTAAGAATTTCATAACGTGCAACACCTTCAGCACAATTACGGCAATGTTGTGTGAGTCCTGATGAAACTACAGTCTCTGGCCGTTAGAATTGCAGGCAACTATGCAGTTAGCTCTTTGTTTGCAAATCTGCATTATCTTCGCCTACATATGCTAAAGTGCTTAAGCGGCTTCCCTGACAGATCAGGAGGGTGGTGCCAAGCGGAATTTATTCCATAACTGTGACTTATTTTTCTTGGTAAGATTCATAAAAGTTTCAGAGAGGTTCCAGAGAACTGGCTAAATTTAGGCACATCAGCTGCCCATTATTTTCCAGAAACATCCTTTAATAATTTCTAGTGTACCAACTTCAAAACTGCACAAATAACTAACAAATGTCAGGAAAGGAATTGAATTTATGAAGAAACGCTGTTTTTATACAAAAAATGAGTTTGACAGAAAAGACAGCTAACCAAACAGCTTAAAGACTTAGCTTTAGTCGAAAGTCTTTTCACCTATAAGCTGATATTTTTGGTTCGAAAAAAAAGGTAACGTCAAAATACGGTCGGCATTTCTTATTACTATTTGCGCAACTTCCGTGTTTTTTAAATGATTAAATGAACTTATTATTGCTGAAGGGTAAATATTTCATTTTTTATTTCATAATTTAAATAACTCACAATCATGACAAAGTAAAAAATGAACTAAAGAATTTCTTACAATGTTGTCTTTGAAACAGAAATGTTACAATGTTTGTTTAAAAGTGATTTATTGCATTTGTTTTTCTTTAAACAGATTGTGCGTTTAACGTACTTCAATTCAAAGTAACTTCCATTTCAACTGTCGTTTGTTTACCTAAAGAAATCCTTCCTATTGTACTAAATCCTTAAAATCTCAAATGTGAAGATCAAGTTACAAAACAATAGATTTTCGAAGAAAAGAATTTTTTTTCTTTCCAGTAAACCGTATTTTTAAATAAAGAAGAAAATACTTCTTTCTTTGAAGAAAACTAATCTTTTAACTGTGCTTGCAAAAAAAGTAAGTCTCTTAATTCCGTTTATCTCTTTACTTGAGAAATGCTGTTTAGAGCTAAAGTTGATAGGATTCCCGTGATTTTATCTTTAGATCACAAAGCGCATATTTTGAACAGAAACTGAAAAACAATTTCATTGTAAAATTCAAAAGATTGCATTTTTCATTTGTCTCTTTATTAGTTTTTAAAATACATTTAACGGTGTATCGTAGCTTCAGAGCAGCAATAAGACATCTAATCCCAGAAAAACAATACGATTACTGTTTATCTGAGGCGACGACATATTATCACGGACTTCATCATCGGCTTAGCGAAGAGGGAGCGTGTTTATTGGTTGCCCCTCTCGTACGCCTGGTTTATCTATTGGCTCATACATTGGCAATATTAACATAGTAGCTGTCATCCTCCTCGGCTGAACATTGTGGTGAACCGCGCCTGGTACCCTTAACCGATACTAGATGTGCAACATGTGGTCCTTATTAAAAGCCGGGAATGAGGAAGAACATGCTAACAGCAAAAAAAAAAAAACTACATTCCTAGACTGATTTTGGAAGAGACTGGGAGTAGAGCTGTGTCTCCACGATTTACTATGAAGAATGTTAAATGTTGTTTATAAAGTTCTCGATGTGTAAATAATCCATGTCTAACCGAAAGATGCAACAAGCCTAAATTGAAAATCTATTGGCGGATGAGATGCTTACTAGAAAATGAATCTTTTCACCCCCCCCCCCTGACTTTGAGAAATCAGTGTATTTAGATATAAGTGGGCGTGGTTATTGATGTTTTCCGATGAAATTGTATTGTGTTTTCACCCTTTGTCCCCCCCCCCTCCCTGGAAAAGATTCAAATGACGGGCCTGCTTTTCTTGACGTCTGATGACAACCCAGATAACCACATACGTCCGCAGGATGTCCTATAAGGATCCCACAAATCCTATATAGGACATGTCCTTCGAAGGATCACAAAAGGCGTCTTTTGGATTGCCTACGTGAGACGAGTTCTCTCGAAATTTGAAAATCCCACATCTGTGTGTAGATGGACATCCAACTGGTATCCCATACAAGACGAACTACTAAAAGCCGGTTTTCCGCACATGCGCGCTAGCATAGCACCCATGCTATCGCCCGGCATTGCGAATATTTACACCACCATTTCGAAACGTGAGGCATGTTCTCTGTCTCGTGTTAAGCTTTTATGCTATAAATTTGCCAAGGTAAGTCTAACTATTACACATGTTTGTATTTAAAATTGTTTTTGAAGGATAAACATTAAATCATTGCAGCAGTAGGATATTTGTTGAATAGAAAATTCTTTTCAAAAGAAACTTTTAGTACGATCTTTAAGAAAAAGCAGTTTAGCTTGAAATGCATTTTAGGTTTCGACATATTTAATGTTAATAGTTTACAGAATAAAGTAAAAAAGCTTGTTGTTTTTTTTTCTGTGTTTAAGCTAAAATATGAAGGCTGGTTGAAAGTATGAATTAAAAATAATCCATCTGTAAAGAATGGAAAAGTATGATTAGATATGATTTATAAAGGATTGAAAAGGATGGTCAGAGGAATCTGTAAGGATTCAAAAGGACGGCCAGAGGATTTATAAACTATTGAAAAGGATAGTCAAAGGACGTCCAGACGACCTGCTTAGGATAAAAAGGGATGGGCAAAGGAAGGCCAGACGGATCTGCGAAGGACGTCAGAGCATCCTATGACAGTCCAGCAGTAGTCTTAAGGATGCCCGCAGGACGTGCGTAAGATTTAGAGTGTCCCGTGATAATTCTGCAGTTGTCCTGAAAATGTCCGTTTAAAACGTCCTGTGGACGTAAAAAAAGTGGATTTTGGATCACCTGCGGACGTCTGCAAGACGTTTTTCGGTAAATTTGGGATCTCCTGTGGAAATCAGAGAATCCTATGAATGACGGCTTCTGGATGTCCAGTGGATGTCTTTGTGTTATCTGGGAAGAAGCATTGAAATTGGACCCTTTTTCTCATGTCAAAGAAAAAGGAAAAAACTCCGAATAGGATCAGTTCTTGCTCTGAAATAGTATTGTTAAACCAACAAGAGCTAGCTAATACTTTGTGAGACATTAATTATCAATAAATATATGTATTCATTGATAGAGTATGCAACGAGAACTTCTCACTGTTAGTCAAAAGAATAATCAAGAAAGTTCGATTTCCCGATACAAACCACAAGAATGTATTTTTATTATTGACATGGATATGTGCATGTTAAATACAATCATCTTAACGATTTTTCTAGGCATTGCATTTTTTCTTTTGGTACACTAAAATGCACGAATGAAAAATGCTAATTACTACTCTCCCAGAAACTAGCTAAATAGATGTTCAATATTCATAATTTCTCGCCTAAATCAATTTTTAAGCAAATGAAACTGACATCCAGAAGACATTTAGGCTAGTAAAAATTGCATTTTAAATTTTTTGGAGTTAGCTGGCAAACAACTTGTAAGTTCGCTAAAAATAGCTTTGTCCCAGTTAATTCGAACAGTATAGTAATGTACCTAAATTACGCCAGATATACATCTGGCAAAGAAAAGGAACATTTTCTATCAATAGTCCTAAATTAAAGCAAGCCATATTTAAGGAATAAACCAGGAAACAAAAATGAGTTTTTCGTAAACGTTTGACACCACCCTGCTGAGAGATTTTATCGAACAGATCCACAGGTAATGTACAACGAGCAAGCAAATAATCAATCATTTATTCACCTGCAACTATAACAAAGCCAGTGTCCAACTTTGCCACTTCATCCACAACTTTGCTGCTAGACAGGACTTGTCCCAAAGGCGCTGACAACGAAATGCCTTATAAAAACGCATAATTTATTTTTTAAACGGTAGTTAAAAATTGCTTTCTCAACAGTGAAAAGTTATGTATTTAATATTCATGCAACATACATCAATTCAGTTTTACTTTCTTTTTTTATGTGTGTAGAGCGATAGAGTGCTAAGATAGTCTTCCGCCAAAAGAATGAACATGAACAACATGATTTCAAATTTTATAATTTATTTTAATATAAATGATACTGATATCAATTTATTTTGAGAGTTAGTACTCATTAACTGGACTCAGAAAATGGTATAACTTATGAAATAATAATTATAATAATAATAAAAAAACTATCTAGGCTATTGTTGTCATATTACCTGTAATAAACAAAGCTTAAGCTTAGTTTTTTTTTCAATTATATATTAATTACTTACTGTAAGGACAAAAATGATGCAATGCAGTAAAAAGTAGAAACACGAACGACAAAAACAGAATAAAAATTAGCATCGAATTTTTCAATTTTTGCTTTTCATTTTAATTACGTTACATCTTTTCTCTTCTTATGTGCTAGTGTAAAGTTTCAGACGGTTTTACAAATTACTAATTAGTTTTTAGAGCTATTTTTTCATTAGCACTATAACTTTATTAATTTAACTAATCAGTTTTACTTCTTTTACCTTCAAGCTTTTTCCGCTCTTCATTAAGTTTAAATTATCCCTTTTGTTATTATTCTAAACAGCATTGGCATTTTAATTTTCACTTTTGTTTATTAAAGACAAAAATAAATTATTTTCTCCGTGCTCAAACTTTAAAATTTTAAAAATATATTATCAGCAATAAAAAGATAGTGATTTAACTACACTCATTTGATGAATATTTAATGGGTATTCGCTCTTTATCTTTGTAAAGAATTAGAAAATTTATTACAAAGTATAAAAGGCAATTTATTTTGTGAAAAACTTCAGTTCAGTGGGATTGGGCTGAATTGTTTTTAATGAAAAGAATTAATTTTTCTAATTTTTTGAACTGAAGAAAATGTCAACAAGGATAAATTGAGCAGAAAATTATTTGTTTTTGGTATAAAAAATAATTTTTCAGTTAACAATATATCTTACGATAGTTTAAAAGCTATTTTATTTTTTTATTACAATATATTTTTGATCTATTTGCTATAAACAGTAAACATCTACGATTTTATTGAAGATATTTGATGAAATCCACAGATCAATTTCACACATACATTTACTTCTTACGCAATTTATATGCTTGAAGTTAGAAATAAATACATTTACACTTTACAAATATACAGGGTGTCCACTCTAATCGTGGACCAATAGCTAATTCATAAACCGTTAGAGATAAGCATATAGTTTATTTAGGAAAAAATCTTAAAATTATGAAAGGAATTTTGGGTCTATTCAATGTTTTTCAAAAAATCAAATTTTGAAAGAGTTACGAAATTTAAATTTTTATACAGCCCCCCAGTCCTATCAATCATGTTTAGTAAAACATTCTTGACACTGTAACGTTTAAAACTAAAAAAAAAACACTCTTCTACCTCAAAAATTGACCGAGTTATGACGTTTTGAAAAATCAAGATTTTGCATTGTTTCATGACGTCATCGAGAGATGGCTTAATTGACCGTATGCGAAATCCTTCAAAATCTTGATTTTTCAAAACTTCATAACTCGGTCAATTTTTGTGGTAGAAGAGTGATTTTTTTTAGTTTTAAACGTTGCAGTATCAAGAATGTTTTACTAAATATGATTGATAGGACTGGGGGGCTGTATAAAAATTTAAATTTCGTAACTCTTTCAAAATTTGATTTTTTGAAAAACATTGAATATACCCAAAATTCCTTTCATAATTTGGAGATTTTTTCCTAAATAAACTATATGCTTATCTCTAACGGTTTAGAAATTAGTTATTGGTCCACGATTGGAGTGGACACCCTGTATACAAACAACATACAATCCAGAAAGATATGTTTAACAGACGAACTTGGGTCGTTCCACGTCAAATCGCCTAAGGCTATGTGCCGTCATGTCTCGGATTTTGTTCAATATTTTTTTACAGATAGATACCTATGAGATAAACTCAAATTAATTTTTTTAGATTTTTTGAATAAAAATTTAGGGTTGTAGAATTTTTTGAAATTTTGATTTTTTTAGAATTTTTGCTTTTTTATTTTTGGTATGCATTTTGAAAAAGCTCTATAACTTCCTCATTTTTCATTCAATTAAGCCAGTTTACGTATCATTTTAAAGCTAATTATTTTCTCCTTCAATATTAGTGACAAAAATGAGATTCTGAAAAATAGAATTTTGCCAATGGTCGTCTGAAGTCAGATTTTGTGTTTTTTCAATTGGTATGTTCAATAGGTCATATCTCCGGAGTACCAACTAAGAACTGCCCAATTTTTTTTTTCAGTGATAACCACATCATATACTTTTTATGTATAAAAAATTGGAAGGGTGTTTTTTGTTGTTTTGGAATAAAAAATTCAAGTGTGTTTTTTCAGTTGGTATGATCAATAGGTCATATCTCCGGACTACCAACCAAGAAATGCACGACACTTTTTTTCTGTTATGACAACATCATACCCTTTTTATGTATAAAAAATTAGAAGGGTGCTTTTTGTAGTTTTGGAATAAAAAAATCAAACGTGTTTTTTCAGTTGGTATGATCAATAGGTCATATCTCCGGATTACCAGTTAACAACTGCGCCATTTTTTTCTAAAAGGAAAACATCATAATGTTTTTATGATCAAGATATTAGAAGGCTGTTTTTTGTTGTTCTGAAATTAAAAACAAATATTGAATTTTTGAAACAAATTTCTTTAAAAATCAAGTTTTCGATAAGTTTAAAAACTTCGTAAAATTAAAAAAAAAAAAACTATGCTATCACAAGGAAGACCACGACATGGCAGCTGAATGGCATTTCTTTGCCACGAGTCATGGTAAGCATGCATGCGATGGAGTAGGGGGCACAATAAACGACTTGCAATAAGGGCAAGTCTTCAAAGAACTGTCGAAGGACAGATTTTAAATGCACATGATCTAATTCAATTTGCCTCATATAGGGGATACAGATGTTTTTCGTTACAGCAGTGGAAGTGGTTGCAAATGAAGATTTTTTAAAGCAAAGATATGAAAGAGCCTTAATAATAGTAGGCAGCAGAGAGAATTACTTCTTCAAGCCATTAGACACGAAGGGTATATTAGTGAAGAAGGTTTCTGTGTTTGCAAAACCTTTTGTTGCCACTGTCGGAACATCGTAGAAATAAAGATTGTTATTCATGAAATTTTTATGCTTTCATTTGATAACAAATTATAAAATGTTGCGTAGATTTCAGAATAATGGAAACCAAATATAAAATTTTTCCAACCACCAAGAGCTCGCGACTCTTTTTTTGTCAAACTATGAATGAAAGTATATTTAAAGACATTTCAGTTTACTTTATCGTAATTCCTATCGGTTGATGGAGTGGCTAGCAAATAATTACTGAAGAGTAAAATAATTATGCAGCGACTTTTCACTACCAAAGCATGCAAGCAATAGAACAATATAAAACTACCATTAAGTATTTGAATGTAATAAATAGGATACATTTTCATCTGCTTGTGAAGTATGATGCTGAATGAATCTCAAATTTAAGTTTCAAAAGTTGATTTTAAAGTAAAGTTTTTTGAAAAAAATATGTAAGATTTTTATTTCAAAATAACAAAAAAACTTCCTTCTAATTGCTTGATCATAAAAATCATGATGTTTTCATTATGGAAAACAAATGGCGCAGTTGTTAACTGGTAATCCGGAGATATGACCTATTGATCATACCAACTGAAAAAACACGTTTGATTTTTTTATTCCAAAACTACAAAAAGCACCCTCCTAATTTTTTATACATAAAAAGGGTATGATGTTGTCATAACAGAAAAAAAGTGTCGTGCATTTCTTGGTTGGTAGTCCGGAGATATGACCTATTGATCATACCAACTGAAAAAACACACTTGAATTTTTTATTCCAAAACAACAAAAAACACCCTTCCAATTTTTTATACATAAAAAGTATATGATGTGGTCATCACTGAAAAAAAAATTGGGCAGTTCTTAGTTGGTACTCCGGAGATATGACCTATTGAACATACCAATTGAAAAAACACAAAATCTGACTTCAGACGACCATTGGCAAAATTCTATTTTTCAGAATCTCATTTTTGTCACTAATATTGAAGGAGAAAATAATTAGCTTTAAAATGATACGTAAACTGGCTTAATTGAATGAAAAATGAGGAAGTTATAGAGCTTTTTCAAAATGCATACCAAAAATAAAAAAGCAAAAATTCTGAAAAAATCAAAATTTCAAAAAATTCTACAACCCTAAATTTTTATTCAAAAAATCTAAAAAAATTAATTTGAGTTTATCTCATAGGTATCTATCCGTAAAAAAATATTGAACAAAATCCGAGACATGACGGCACGGCCGACTATTTAAATTAGGCGATTTGACGTGGAATGAGCCACTTCCAAGTTTCAAGCAAGATTGCTCTTGATCGGTAGGTTTACGCTTATTATGCGTGTTCAAGTACAAATGGTTGGCAAGCAAAATTTAATGATTAATTGGACAATGTGTTAACGTTGGACAACATTTCAAAACTATTTTATTAACTGTCTGAATACACCGACTGAAACGTTTGGAAAAAAAAAAGCTTTCTACACTGTGAAAAATATACGTTTTTTACAGTAATGGGGGAATCGTTTTTTACATGCAAGCAATGGGGGAGTTTCCGAAATTTCAAAAATATTTTTTTCTGAAAGAGCATGCTTCAAAACATAGGAATTGACCATTTTTTTTATTTTTTGTCACAGTTATATATTTTTTATGAATTATTTTAACCGTTGTGCAGATGCTATTCCGAAAAAAAAACATCTGCGCATGACGTCAGTGGTGCACATAAGCGCGAAATTTAGTTGGTTGCAGTGAGATGACGAAGGTCGTGACTTCACCGAATCCTGCGATTGGACAACTCAAGTCAAGCAAAATGGTGTCTGTAAATAAAATAGGAGAGCTGTTAGGTGCACCACTGACGTCACGAAAACCACGCCCCGTTTTCAATGTAGGGTATTAAAAAAATAATAAAAAATAAACTGTTAGGAAAATTAAAGTATTTTCCGAGCCCATGCAATTTTTTTTATATCATTCTATCAATTTCAGTAACAAAAAGTAGTACTTTTGACTGAAGGAAACCCCCCCCATTGTACAGTAATTTTACAGTAGTAGACTGAATTTTTTAGTTTATAGTAATAAACTATAAAATTGCTAGTTTTACAGTTCATTACTATGTACATTACAGTTTTAAACTGGAACCTCTGCTGCCAGTATTATACTGTAAAAACAACAGCTTTTCTGGCAGTGTAGTTCCAAGACAATACTTTACCACTGGGGCAAATGAGCAAAAAAGTTTATATACTCGTTATAGGGTCATTTCATATTAAGTCAACAACTGGGCCATGCCGCACCATTTTTGATTTTGATGATATTTGGTAGGTAATAAGCACCAATATTCTATACTTCCAAACTGCTTTATTTTTTTCTCGAAAAAATTTTATTCTCGAGATATAGCTATTTTTTTGCTCCGCCGATGAGTAAAATTCGGCAATTTTGATCTTTTTCTAAGAGCTCTGGTTAAATTATTTAAAAACGGTAGAAAGATCAATCATGACTTATATTAAAGCTAAAAGAATGAATTTTGATTCTTGCATAAAAAGAAACGGTTTAAGTTAAGAATAAATATAAATTTTCCCGGGTCAAAGGTATATGAAGGACTTCCAGTGGGGCGCATTTTTTTTTTCTCCTTTACCCAGTTATAGGTACTAGAAGCACAGAAAAATATAAGATGATACAAGTAGTCCTTCGTTATGAAAAAAATGCTTAAACTTGAGAAAAAACGAAAACTGGTATTTTTCACTCCCCAAAAACGGCCTGCGGAACAGGTAGTAAACATTTACAAAGGCATGGAGTAAAAAGGTGCTACATTTCCCTTTAAAATGAAAGTAAAACTGTCTTGTTATTCCAAGGCATTAGAGAGATATAAGCTTTTAAACTATGCGAAAAAATGAAAAATATCCTTTTTCACTCCCCAAAAACGGCCCGTGGAATAGGTAGTAAAAATTTAAAAATGTATGGAGCAAAAAGGTTTCACATTGAACTTTAAAAGAAAACAAAACTTGTCTTGTTATTCCAAGGCATTAAAGAGATATAAACTTTCTAAGTAAGATGATAATTATAAAAAAAAAACCTTAAACTTGAGAAAAAATGAAAAATGGCCCTTTTCAATCCCCAAAAATAGCCTGTGTAACACTTACTAAAAATTTGCAAATGCATGGAGGAAGAAGGTATTACATTGCCTTTTAAAACGAAACAAAAACCGTCTTGTTATTCCCAGGCATCAAAGAGATAAGGCCCTCTGACAATTGAAAATTCATCCAAGATTGTTTTGGCATAAGTTAAAGCAATTATGAACATAAATAAAGTCTTTTCATGCAAGAACTCTAAAAATATGTATCATCAAATATATAATTCAAAATATATCTTAAAATGATTGTAATTTATTTGTAATGTTGACACATCAGAAAAAGTTGTACTTAAAACCATTGATCCAAATGTCCACACATCAATTAAAATTGCATTTAAAATTTAATTGTATGTCGCTAAAAAGTTTCTACTTTTACATTAACGTTTGAATGAAATTACTAATTTTTTTACAAAAATCCGAAATTTCTACATAATTTTTGAAACAGCTACAACTAAAAGGAGTTTTTGCTAATTGATTATTTGTTAGAGTTTATCTTCATACTATTTAGTTGTACATCCATTACAAATTAAAAGAAAACTCCGATAACAGAAACACTAAAAAAAGTTTTAAGTATAACTTTTTCAGATGTTTCTACGTTACATATAAATTAGACGTTTTACGATGTATTTTAAATTATATATTTAATGGGGATACATACTTTTTCTCTTGCAGTTCTTGCATAAAAAGACTTTATGTTTATAATTGCTTTATCTTATGCCAAAAAAAATTTTTTGCGTAGATTTTCAATTTTCAGAGGGTTATATCTATTTTATGCCTGGGAATAACAAGACTGTTTTTGTTTCCTTTTAAAGTTCAAGGTAATATCTTCTTGCTTTATGTAGGCCGTTTTTGGGAAGTGAAAAAGGATAATTTTCATTTTTTCTCATAGTTTAAAAACATATATCTCTCTAATGCCTTGGAATAACAAGACAGTTTTTGTTTCATTTTAAAGGGTAATGTAACACCTTCTTACTTCATGCATTTGTAAATTTTTACTACCTGTTCCACAGGCCGTTTTTGGGGAGTGAAAAATACCAGTTTTTCTTTTTTCTCAAGTTTAAGCAATTTTTTCATAATGAAGGACTACTGGTATCATCTTATTCTTTTCTGTGCTTCTAGTACCTATAACTGGGTAAAGGAGAAAAAAAATTGAGTCCCACTGGAAGTCCTTCATATACCTATTCATGCTTGAAATAGCGAAAACGGCACTTTTTGAACCGTGAATTGACCCGGGAAAATTTATATTTAGGCTTAACTTAAACCATTTCTTTTTCTGCACAAAGCAAAGTTTATTCTTTTAGCTTTAAAATAAGTCATGTTTGATCTTTCTACCATTTTAAATAAATTTACCAGAGCTCTTAGAAAAAAGATCAAAAATGCCGAATTTTACTCTTGGGCGGAGCAAAAAATGGCTATATCTCGACAATATTTTTTTTTCGAGAAAAAAATAAAACAGTTTTGAGGTACAGAATATTGGTGCATATTACCTACTAAATATCATCAAAATCAAAAATGGTGGGGCACGAAAATTTCTGAACATTTGTTGATTTTATATGGAATGACCCTATAGCAATTAATAAAAAACTTTGTTGCACTTCCTCAACATATTACCAATAATAATATTTTTTTAGAAAAAGAACAAGTATTATGGAAAAAAATCATCTCAGTTGTTATTAGACAATTCCTACCTGGAACTAAATACAGCTGAAAGCTTAAAAACTTGTCAAATAGCCCTTCTGGGACAATATTGTATTCTAGTATAACATTTCTTTTTTAAGAAACACTATTTAGTCAGAACTCTCCAGTGACTAACGATACAGAACACATTTTCTACCGTTATCAATGCCACTCTTATAGTTCGCCCTTTATAAACTTGAAAATCTTACTTGATTCATTTCATCGCTCAATCTCCGAATTTTCAAGAACTAAGATTAGCAATAATAAACAATACTCCTTGGTTACTTCAATACAGGGATTTTTAAAACGCGGCAGTGAATTGCAGTCTTTCTTTTAAAAGAGTTTTCTTAAATTTAGAGATGTCATTCAATTACTATCCACTGTAAAAAACATATGCTGTTTGTAGAGTATAATACAGCTAGTTTGGCAGTAATTTTACAGTAACAAATCGCAAAATTGCTCATTTCCAGTAGTAGACAGTAAAATTGCTAGTTTACAGTAATAACTTGTAAAATTGCTACTTTCGCTGTTTATTACTGTGCATTTTACAGTTTTAAACTTAAACCTCTGCTGCCAGTATTCTACTGCTATTTTTTCAGTAGAAAACAGCTAATTGTATGGTAATATAGCTAATTTTACAGTAATAAACTGTAATATTGCTAGTTTTACAGTGATTAACTGTAAAATAGCTATGCAGTACACCGCCAACTCGTCTATTTCGATTAATGGGCAGCTGTTTCGAGCTTATTATGCTCTCATCAGCATGGAATACGAAAGAAGTCAAGTCGGAGGCAAAAATTCTCTTATAAAGCAAAGAGAGACAAAAAAAACTGGTAGCTAATGTGAAATTAGAATACCAGTGAGCGACCGCACTTGGTACGGTACAACTCAGTAATTTTTTTTTAAGGCAGAGCTCAAGGTATAAAGCAGTGAGTAACCACCCCTAAGCAAGGGCTAAGGCAAACATGCAATACACCGCCAACTCGGCTATTTCGATCCATTCGATTCATGGATCGAAATAGCCGAGTTGGCTGTGTATTGCATGTTTTTGCCTTAGCCCTTACTTAGAGGCGGTTACTCACTGCTTTGTAAAATAGCTAGTTTTACAGTTAATAACTGTGCTTTTAGTTTTGAACTGGAACCTCTGCTTTCGTTGTTATACCAAGGCTTCACTGGATATCGTTTTATAATAGATAGCGTATAAAACGCTATCTAGTGAAGCCTTGGTTATACTGTAAAAACAACAGCTTATTTTTTATATTTATTTTATGCCTGGGAATAACAAGACTGTTTTTGTTTCCTTTTAAAGTTCAAGGTAATATCTTCTTGCTTCATGTAGGCCGTTTTTGGGGAGTGAAAAAGGATAATTTTCATTTTTTCTCATAGTTTAAAAACATACATCTCTCTAATGCCTTGGAATAACAAGACAGTTTTTGTTTCATTTTGAAGGGTAATGTAACACCTTCTTACTTCATGCATTTGTAAATTTTTACTACCTGTTCCACAGGCCGTTTTTGGGGAGTGAAAAATACCAATTTTCCTTTTTTCTCAAGTTTAAGCAATTTTTTCATAATGAAGGACTACTGGTATCATTTTATTCTTTTCTGTGCTTCTAGTACCTATAACTGGGTAAAGGAGAAAAAAATATATACCTATTCATGCTTGAAATAGCGAAAACGGCACTTTTTGAACCGTGAATTGACCCGGGAAAATTTATATTTAGGCTTAACTTAAACCATTTCCTTTTCTGCACAAATCAAAGCTTATTCTTTTAGCTTTAAAATAAGTCATGTTTGATCTTTCTACCATTTTAAATAAATTTACCTGAGCTCTTAGAAAAAAGATCAAAAATGCCGAATTTTACTCTTGGGCGGAGCAAAAAATGGCTATATCTCGACAATATTTTTTTTTTCGAGAAAAAATAAAACAGTTTCGAGGTACAGAATATTGGTGCATATTACCTACCAAATATCATCAAAATCAAAAATGGTGGGGCACGAAAATTTCTGAACATTTGTTGATTTTATATGGAATGACCCTATAGCAATTAATAAAAAACTTTGTTGCACTTCCTCAACATATTACCAATAATAATATTTTTTTTAGAAAAAGAACAAGTATTATGGAAAAAAATCATCTCAGTTGTTATTAAACAATTCCTACCTGGAACTAAATACAGCTGAAAGTTTAAAAACTTGTCAAATAGCCCTTCGGGGACAATATTGTATTCTAGTATAACATTTCTTTTTTAAGAAACACTATTTAGTCAGAACTCTCCAGTGACTAACGATACAGAACACATTTTCTACCGTTATCAATGCCACTCTTATAGTTCGCCCTTTATAAACTTGAAACTCTTACTTGATTCATTTCATTGCTCAATCTCCGAATTTTCAAGAGCTAAAATTAGCAATAATAAACAATACTCCTTGGTTACTTCAATACAGGGATTTTTAAAACGCGGCAGTGAATTGCGGTCTTTCTTTTAAAAGAGTTTTCTTAAATTTAGAGATGTCATTCAATTACTATCCACTGTAAAAAACATATGCTGTTTGTAGAGTATAATACATCTAGTTTAGCAGTAATTTTACAGTAACAAATAGCAAAATTGCTCATTTCCAGTAGTAGACAGTAAAATTGCTAGTTTACAGTAATAACTTGTAAAATTGCTACTTTCGCTGTTTATTACTGTGCATTTTACAGTTTTAAACTTAAACCTCTGCTGCCAGTATTATACTGCTGTTTTTTCAGTAGAAAACAGCTAATTGTATGGTAATATAGCTAATTTTACAGTAATAAACTGTAATATTGCTAGTTTTACAGTGATTAACTGTAAAATAGCTATGCAATACACCGCCAACTCGGCTATTTCGATTAATGGGCAGCTGTTTCGAGCTTATTATGCTCTCATCATCATGGAATACGAAAGAAGTCGAGTCGGAGGCAAAAATTCTCTTATAAAGCAAAGAGAGCCAAAAAAAAATTGGTAGCTAATGTGAAATTAGAATACCAGCGAGCGACCGCACTTGGTACGGTACAACTCAGTAATTTTTTTTAAGGCAGAGCTCAAGGTATAAAGCAGTGAGTAACCACCCCTAAGCAAGGGCTAAGGCAAACATGCAATACACCGCCAACTCGGCTATTTCGATCCATTCGATTCATGGATCGAAATAGCCGAGTTGGCTGTGTATTGCATGTTTTTGCCTTAGCCCTTACTTAGGGGCGGTTACTCACTGCTTTGTAAAATAGCTAGTTTTACAGTTAATAACTGTGCTTTTAGTTTTGAACTGGAACCTCTGCTTTCGTTGTTATACCAAGGCTTCACTGGATATCGTTTTATACTAGATAGCGTATAAAACGCTATCTAGTGAAGCCTTGGTTATACTGTAAAAACAACAGCTTATTTTTTGCAGCGTAGCAGTAACAAAGGTGGTTCACGGCAATGCTGTCTACCGTGCGGCTCATTAGGGTCCCTCCGCCCATCCCTCCCAGGTTTATAAAAAGATATGGGCCAAAAAAACTGAAAGAATAGAGTACATTAAGATACTCTTAAGAGGTGTTATTATAAAAGTATGCATACACTTTGCTAAGAATAAAATGTGCATTGCAAAAAAAAAAAATGTCGAACTGCTAGTCATTTTTTGTCCCATCTTCACTTTTTGAAAGATAAAGTCAATAGGATTTGGTGACATTTAAATATCACATGTAGGAATATTTTGAAATTTTCATGTCTAGTGTAATTAGTAATGACTGAGTATATTAAATAATAACTTTACGAAATTTGCTCACAGAAAACCTTTTTTTTTTTCAAATGCAAGAACGTATTTCGAAAAAAAATGGTACAAGATGAGGTTTGTCAGGTGTTTTCGTAAGCTAATGACCTATATACATAGGTGTTATTTTTATCATTAACCGCTTCATAATTGCAATGAAAAAAAAAATAATTATTTGTTTCATAATTCACTTTATAGTTTGCAACTTTTTGTGCATTGTTTCTTTTTTTCCCAGTTTGAAGCATATTCTTATCAGAACTCACTGCAAATGTAACCTCACTGTTATTGTAATATAGATATTTGAGCGATTCCATACCAAATCACCGAATGGGGGTCGCACGACCGACTCGGATTTTTTTTTAATTTGGTACACAGATTGATGGTATAGAGGTATGAAAAAGCCCAAAAGGAAAGTTACCTGCTCCACTTATTTTCTGAGATACATGCCCTCAAAGTTTGTCCGCCACGTCAAAATACTAAAAAAGTGATGTTATTTAATCATTTTTTATAAAAAATCGTACTCATGCAAAATAAAAGTGTTAGATATCTATGGAAGCTAGTTACTCCAGGCATTCTGAAAAAAAATACTAGAACGTTCATAATGAAAATTGCCAAGGTACAGGGCTCTTTGAAGTTGTCACCACAAAAGCTTGATTTTGCAGATTTTGCTAAAATTCAGGCATTTATTACAAAAAAAGGCAAACAAAACCAAAGGTTTTCTCACTTTCTGGTAGTGTACAGGTCTTCCCTGTAATTTGCTACGCAATAAATTTTTTGGGTTTCTCACTCCTTCTTGGAAATATTTTAGCTTAAAAATAAGCCGTAAGGCAAAAAATGCGTTTTTGGCCATCTTGGCAGCCATTTTTCTCATAAAGGGGGAGCAGTAGAAACTTTAATTTGTTTTTTAAACAAGCCACTGATATGTTAGCTATTCACAGGAAAAGAGTTTACTTTTGGTTATTTCTCCCATTAAGAGATATCCTGCTGACAGTATATGCATGTTTTTCGCGACGACCATATGCTTTTGTTCCCCCTCTCATGGAGTTAAAATTAATTAAACCAAAAAATAATTATATATTTATTATTAGCTGTATTATCTACTCAATATGTCATGAAATTTCATTTATTAAATCATTGAACAATAAATTAGATAATTGATGAAAACAAGAAAAAGTATTTCTCTGATGCCTGAGCATTATGCATTCATAACTATAAAGCACTAAATACTTTCTTGAGAAATTAATTAACATAAATGAGCTCTAAATAGTTATATTATAAGCAATACCAATCTTGTGATTGGGATACTCCTGTTTTTGAATTGAAGAATTTCCTCAATATCACATGAATACCAGGAAAATAAATGAGGTCTTTTCGTTTGATGTAGGATACTTTATGACAAATTTCATTTGATGGGCTACTAACTGAGCATGGTGATAAAGAGCTATTAATTTCAGCATCGAATTCCATTTTACCTTATTAACAGTTAAATATTTATAAAATAATTAAATAAATAATTTAATATAAAGCCATGCTTGAAGAATTCAAATTAGTGCAACTAATTTATTCCCATACTGATCTTTACAAAACTGACATGTGTTGAGCACTGATAAGAACTGACAAGAATAAGTTTACTCACTAAAATACTAGTTCACAGATACTATAAAGCGTACATTCTATTTTCTACAAAATAATACTGCAACAAAGAACAAGAGTATAAAGGGGTAGGTACTAAAGAATTTCTTGAAAAATCAATTAAAATAAAGGAGCTTCGAATATTTATCTCATTGGCAATACCCAATCTTGTGATTGGATGTTCCTGATTGATGGCTATAAACAGGAGGATACCCTTGTTCTCTGTTGCAGTATTATTTTGTGTAAAATAGAATGTATGCTTTATAGTATCTGTGAACTAATATTTTAGTGAGTAAACTTTTTCTTGTCAGTTCTTATCAGTGCTCAACGCATGTCAATTTTGTAAAGATCAGTATGGGAATAAATTAGTTGCACTAATTTTAATTCTTCAAGCATGGCTTTATATTAAATTATTTATTTAATTATTTTGTAAATATTTAACTTTTAATAAGGTAAAATAGAATTCGATGCTGAAATTAATAGCTCTTTATCACCATGCTCAGTTAGTAGCCCATCAAATGAAATTTGTCATAAAATATCCTACATCAAACGAAGAGACCTCATTTATTTTCCTGATATTCATGTGATATTCAAGAAATTCTTCAATTAAAAACAGGGGTATCCCAATCACAAGATTGGGTATTGCTTATAATATAAATATTTAGAGCTCATTTATGTTAATTAATTTCTCAAGAAAGTATTTAGTGCTTTATAATTATGAATGCATAATGCTCAGGCATCAGAGAAATACTTTTTCTTTTTTGCATCAATTATCTAATTTATTGTTCAATGATTTAATAAATTAAATTTCATGACATATTGGGTAGATAATACAGCTAATAATAAATATATCATTATTTTTTGGTTTAATTAATTTTAAGTCCATGAGAGGGGGAACAAAAGCATATGGTCGTCGCGAAAAACATGCATATACTGTCAGCAGGATATCTCTTAATGGGAAAAATAACCAAAAGTAAACTCTTTTCCTGTGAATAGCTAACATATCAGTGGCTTGTTTAAAAAAAATTAAAGTTTCTACTGCTCCCCCTTTATAAGAAAAATGGCTGCCAAAATGGCCAAAAACGCATTTTTTGCCTTACGGCTTATCTTTAAGCTAAAATATTTCCAAGAAGGAGTGAGAAACCCAAACAATTTATTGCATAGCAATTTACAGGGAAGACCTGTACACTACCAGAAAGTGAGAAAACCTTTGGTTTTGTTTGCCTTTTTTTGTAATAAATGCCTGAATTTTAGCAAAATCTGCAAAATCAAGTTTTTGTGGTGACAACTTCAAAGAGCCCTGTACCTTGGCAATTTTCATTATGAACGTTCTAGTATTTTTTTTCAGAATGCCTGGAGTAACTAGTTTCCATAGATATCTAACACTTTTATTTTGCATGAGTACGATTTTTTATAAAAAATGATTAAATAACATTACTTTTTTAGTATTTTGACGTGGCGGACAAACTTTGAGGGCATGTATCTCAGAAAATAAGTGGAGCAGGTAACTTTCCTTTTGGGATTTTTCATACCTCTACACCATCAATCTGTGTACCAAATTAAAAAAAAATCCGAGTCGGTCGTGCGACCAACTTTTTTTTTTTTCGGTGATTTGGTATGGAATCGCTCATTTTCAAATACGCGCTTTTGGAACGAAAATAACCAAACAAAGGTCTAACTTAAGTGAGATAATTTTCTCACTTACGAGCAGAATTTTTCTCCATCTACGTCTCAAAACCAAACTTCAGAGAATTGAATTGTTTACATTGTTTACTGCATATGCAACTTACTCTTCATACTTTTATAGATTTGTTCAAAATACGCATTCTTGAAAAAAAATAGATGTATAAAAAAGGAAAATCTTATTTTAATGGAGAAACTTTCTCACTTGCGAGCCGAATTTCTTTCAATCCACGTCTCAACAACAAATTTCAGAGAATTAAATCTTATGCATTCTGTAAGCATATTTTATTCCCACAAAAACAGAAAATGAAATGAGAAACTTTCCAAAATTAAGTCTAATAGAGATTTTTCCTAAACAATACATAAAACATTAAAAAGTATTTTCATAAAATCTTCCAGAATTCTTACTGATAGTGAGCAGCCATGAAAGTTTCATCAAAGTTTTTATTCTATTCTCAGAAACGTTCAGTCTTAAGTCAAGCGTGAAATAACAACGAAAAAGAATTTTATTTCTAGAATTGAAAACTTTTCTTTCTTTCATTTCACTTTAATACAAAAGCAACATGCGTTACATATTTTAACTCTTTAGTGCCACTCGTATAGAATTCTGTGCTATGATAAATATACTGTTTTAAGTTATAAATATATGTTGGCTTATAATTTAAATGAGGTCCAATGGTTTCTGAGGTTGGAAGTTACTGTTTTTACTATATCTGCAAAAGTTATTTTTACTACAATAAATAAGTGTTAGTAGTTGTCTTTTTTTTGGGGGGGGGGGGGGGATTTTGGTTTTGGGTAGTGTCAATTATATTCTGCTAGTGTTTTTTCTTTGAAAAAGGAGCAGAAATCCTTATGCAGATCAGATATTTTTATTTCAAGCATTGAAAACTTTTCTTTCTTTCATTTCACTGTAATACAAAAGCAACATTAGTTACATATTTTAACTCTTTAGTACCATTCATATAGAAGTTTGTACATAATAAATCTAACATTTTACGTTTGAAATATATGTTGCTTTATAATTCAAATGAGGTCAAATGTTTCTAAAGGTTGCTAGAGGATTATAATTTACTGTCTTAACTATATCTGAAAAATTTATTTTACTACAATAAATAAGTGCTAGAAAATGTCTTTTTTTTTTTTTTTGTCATTTTTATTTTGGAGAATGTCAATTAAAGGTCTTGGGAGATGAAGGGGCTATGTGACAAAACAGAAAATACGAGTGATTAAAGTTCAGAATTTTATTGTTGCAACTTTTTTTAAAATCTTTTTGTCGTTAGTGTGCGTTTGAAATAGGTCTAATGACATCTACCTTTTAAAGTGTCAATGTTTATTTGCTTACCTGTATCCATTGTTTACCATTGTTCAGAGTGTTCTTTTTTTTTTAAACTGCAACATAACCCCTTTATCCTCCAAACTCTTCAATTATGTTTTGCTAGCGTTGTTTCTTTAAAAAAAGAGCAGATATCCTTATTCACACAGTAGGTATGCTTAGGGCCGAATTCAAGTGAAACACCATTGCAATCGCTTCGAGGCGATCGCAATAGACTAAAATTGCAATCGCTACTGGAAGTCGAATTACGATAGAATCGCATCTCATAGCGATTGCAACGTTTCACTTGAATCCAAATTTGGGAATTTGCGATTGCATTGGTGAGCTGCGATTGTCTGTGTTTCACTTGAATTCCTGCCTTGGGCAAGAATTCAAGTAAAACACCATTGCAATCGCTTCAAATTGCAATCGCTACTGAAAGTGAATTACATTATCATCAACTTAACTTGGCACTGACGTCACTACGGGTGGAGCCAATAAGAGCTCACAAAGTCAGCGATCTCCTCTTATTCGCTAAGTAGGCTGTGACGTTTTATCTAGCTCGTTTTTCATAGGCAAACGTCACGCTGACGTCACGATGTTTTTATCAAGAAACGTTCTAATGTAATTCATTTCCAGTAGCGATTGTAATTTGCGATCGCCTGTTTCACTTGAATTCCTGCGTAAGAAAGACTCATCATTAGGGCATTATTATTTTATAGTCATAGTTTAGCCTTGAATTCCGGCGCCAATAATTGCTAGCGTGTCTGCGAGCTCGCGCAGAACCACTCAACTCGTCAGAACTTTAAGCGCTGTTAATTTTACTTCAGTTTTCCATTAGTTTTCTTGCAAAATGGTTGCATTTTAGCAGAGCTCCCGCAAAGGAGCATTTTTATTTTGAATTAAGGTATTTGAACCTATTATAGAATCACTAGCGTAGTTGAAATGATTATTGCACTTATGATGTAAATTATGTATATAGTGTATAAAGAATTTTTATAGCAAAAATAGTCTTTATTCCTAACAAACAAATACAGTCCACTTATAACATCGCCGAATAAGATTTAGCATTGAAAATAAGTGGTTTTAAAAGCTAAACTTCGTTAAAAACCTTTGCAACAACACAAGCCCAACTAATGAAAAAGTAAATAATAGAAAAAAAGTAAAGGATGGAACAGCAATCATTAGGTCTTTCAACATTATTTAGCACGTTTTATAAATGTCTTCGAAAGGGGCATTGTAACAAAACTTCATGTGTTGCAATATCTATTTTTGTGTTCGAGAAGAAAGAAACTGGATCATATTTTATCAGCTTAAAGTATTTCGGTTTGAAAATGATCGATGTTCCGACACATTATTATGCATAATATTTTCACATTACATATAAATCTTTCCGAAGCATTTGCCAGAGGTCCACTTACTCATTCTTTTGTGCTTATTGTAAGCTTGCTGTTCCGCTGTATCTCAAGTGCGGAAGAATGGTATGGTAATACGTCATATCGTGCTTTAAAGTGCTGCTTGAAACATGTTTTTTTAAAAATAGTTTATGTATTTTTTTAACCAATAATAGATTTTAAAAATAAATAGTATTTTATAGTATTCTGTTTTTATACTTGAAATACATTTTTCACTCTTTTCTTAAAGTTCTAGAATACGAAATTAAGCAATGGAAACAAAATATGACTATTCAGCAGTCAGTTACTGCACCTAAGCCAAGGCTGAGGCAAAACTACATGTAATACGCCGCCTGCTTAATTATACTAGAGCCGATATATATACAGGCCGACGCATCAAGCTTAAGTTCAACCACTTTGGATCCAATTCATTACTTTTACTTTCACTTTTTCATTATAGAGCCGCTATATATAGGGGCCTTATTTCATTAGGGTTCCCAGAGAAAAATTTCAGACAGTGCCAAGCTATGCCAGTTTCACGTGCCGCTAATAATTGCTTTCATTGAAAATTTGTTAAAACGCGATAACTTGCCAGAAAAGACAACCATTCATCAACCACCAAAGAAGACATAACACGAGCTGGATTCAAAGTGGTGAAACTTAATCTTGATGCGGTCGGCTCGTCTATATAGGGGCCTTAAATTATACTAAGGCCACTATATAGACGAGCCGACGCATCAAGATTAAGTTTCACCACTTTGGATCCAGCTGGCGTTATGTCTTTTCTGGCAATTTATCGCGTTTTGGTAAATCTTAAGTGTGAGCAATTATTAGCGGCACGTTAATCTAGCAAACCTTGGTAATGTCTGAAAATTGTCTCTGGTAACCCCATGAAAAAGTGAAAGTGAAAGTAATGAATTGGACCCAAAGTGGTCGAACTTCAGCTTGATGCGTCGGCCTGTCTATATAGCGGCTCTAGGTTATACCATCCAGAGAGTGCAATTTTGTTCTAATTAGAACTCATCAGTTCGGAATAGGTAGTATCCGAGCTGGAGGCTTTAAACATCCAAGATTGCGAAACAAACTGGTAGCTAAAGGCACTTTGGTCTTCTTCAAGTTTTTTTTTTTTTTTTTTTTGCCTCCAGGTCGCTTACTACCTATTTCAGACTGATACGTTACTTAGACTTCCAAACAAATGAGTGTCCAAGACGCTAGTGTAACAGTATTCGAATATGATCGAGTGTTTCTTATTTTTTGCTATGACTGTAGCTACGAAGGCGAAGAGAATAATTTTCTTATTGATAGCTGTTAACCTATGCTAACATAAATACGAGGCCGAGGTAGTGTGGTCGGCAGAAGTGAAAGGAACAGATAGACATTTTTAACAAACAGTATAAATTTATTTTGACCAAAACATTGTAAACATTGAAAAAATCTGATACGCCCAAAAAAAATTTTGAAATTTCAAAATACCCCCCAATTATGGTTAGAAAATTTAAAAAGTCCTAGAAAAGAATTTGGAGTTCACCCCTTAGAATTTTCACAATAATACCATCTCAGGAACGGAAGTCCACCGGTTACAGCTGATACATAGTCCACCTTTCTGGGTACGGCGTCGCAGTCCACAGCTCAACTTCTGCCTCTTGTCCGGTAGACAGGCCTGACGAGGTGTTCCATTATCCCAGGGATGGGCTCAGCCAGACACTAAGCAGATACTACTCAGAAGGAGCTAGTTGGTTTGGTCGCCGCATGACCAAAATTGGGAAAGCAGGTTACAGCCATATAAGTTTCCACTTAGGAACTTGAAGATTTTTATAGCGGTGGAATGATAGAACTGTCCGCAGTGACTAGTAGGTGACGTTCTCCAAAATCCCCGAACATTAATTCGTTCGGCCAAATTCTTTAAAAAACATTTAAAGTAAAAGAGTTAATAATGCCTGCATGTTATAACACAAGTGGTGGAAGGCTCCAGCCTTTTTCAAAGAAATTACAGCACCACAAAACGAAAAGCACGCCCCGCATGCACGCAGAAACAACACAGCGCAAAAACAACAACACTAAGACATGACAGGACAGATCTGAACACACAGCTTGGAAAAACTACCATTCTTATAGCTGCAGACGATGGAACGTATTGGCGTGACGTCGAGACAAAATTTAAATAGAACTTTACTAAAAATACAACTCAACTTAAAAAAAAACACAGCTTAGGGAAATTTCTTAAATTGTTTACCCTCTTCGAGGAAGCAAGTTGTTCCTCAACACTAAAGCTCTGACGTCACACCATTACGGAAAAAAAATGCACGTTCTGTCACTGGTGATGGGATTGTTTGCCGGCGTGCTAGGATGAAAATAAAAAATGGGATTTCTTTCCCCCGGGACGTGCAGGCAAAGGAAGTAGGTGCTCTTAACATTTTATTTTTATTTTAAAAATTCATTTAGGGACTCTCTCCAAGAAAAAATAAAGGGCCATGCTAACAATAGCTGTAAAAATTAAACGAACTCCCCATTATTTCGTTTAAATAAAAGACATTACTTTATACAGTTGAATTTACTTCAAGAAAAATAAGTTTATATGTTCCGATACAAAACTCACTCCGAAGACTTTAGGTTGGGAAATTCTATGACTTCAGATTATATTATTTCTTTCGAAAGATATCCATTTGGAGAAGCAGCAAAAATACTTCTCAGAACATACCTTTTCTTGAAGACAGCAAAATAAGGAAATTTCTCCATTTTCTTTCTGTAGAATACATTGTACAATTTCAAAATTTATCTTTTACTATTGTCTTAGAAATGCAACTTTCCTCGAAATAGATCAAAGTAACAATGTCTACGGCTACAGTTATATGACCCAAATTTTATGTCTTCTATTGCCCATTCTGACGAGTATTTTTCTTGCGTAACCAGCATAAAATCGGGCATCGCTTTGCTATGCTGCTTCTTGGTGAAAATAACCATTTGCTATCGTATAAAAATCGTCATGTTTAGCGTTTTTCCATCTAAAAAACATGCCTAGCAACAAAGCTCTAAAACGATATGGAAATTCTTTTCTCATAACTGAATACATTCAGCAAGTATTTTACTTTTATGTCCCCGCTATGTTTTATTTGTGTAGTAACGGAATCATAAGGAAAAACTTTTGCTCATATAAATGAAAAATTACCTTTATATGCTATTAATATTTACTCATTGGACTGTCATAACGGTTGTCTGAAGCGCATAAGGTAGGTGTGGGTATTATGGTCTGGTTGATAAAAAAAGTCTAAGTGATAAAAAATAGAATTTAAAATGCTCGTTGCTGCAAAAGAATGCTCTCGTATGTAGCAAACACTGATAGTTGATGACAAGTGTTGCTCGCTTGTTTCGACGATTGAGGCGTGATTTGTTTGTCATGAATGATACAAATGCTACACTATTATATCTAGTTTTACGCTGCAATTTTCCGTTTTTAAGCCTTTATTGATGTTTTATTTCTGAGAAATGCATTATAAAACAATTATTGTACTGTTTAGAATTTCTTTACACACGATGCAAGCGTGTGTTAATGCCTACCACATTTGAAAGTAGACCTTATTATACTCCTTTGTTTGGTTTTTTCATCCATGTTTGTCAACTTTACATCTTATTTCAAATCTACCTATTATATTATAGATGTTTATAGATGATTACGACCGTTTATTGTTTGAGTTATTTTTGTACCTTCTTCACGATGAATTCCAAACAGGTATGTTATTATTTCAAGTGTCTTTTTCAAACGCATGACCGATAATGACCTTACAAGCTGTTTTAAAGCCACTGGTTTATATCTAATTAATCCATTTCGTTTCATTTCACCCTCCAGGGTCCCCCGTACCTACCAGCTTAGTGGTTTAACCGGGATAGGGCCCTGAAGAGCGCTGTGTTCTAAATTTTGAACCAGAACCTAGGGTCGAGCAAACCATAGGCCCTAGCACCCCCAGAGGCATCGTTTCACTTTGAGGACTTTGTGACTACGACATTTTTAACGCCTCCCAGTCACCATTAATCAAGACGGTGGATCTTTGATCGGCTGGGATCGAACCCGGGTCCTTTCGGACACGAGTCCGATGCCTTACCGATCGGGCCACTACGGCCCCCTATCTAATTAATCCACAAGTTGATCCAGAAACAGCTTTTGGATCGTTATTTGGATCGTATTCGTTATTTTTAACAGAAATTACAACTCCTTCTGCTGTTACAATTAATGATATAAATGCGCAACATCGTATTTCCCCTAGGTTAATACCCCAAAGGCCGTATTGACAGCACAAGGGAAAAAGCTAGTGTCCCCAAACAGAGCCTCTGGAAAGTTTAATGCAGTGGTTCTCAACCTTTTTATGGATAACAGCCCCCTTCAGAATTAAAAAAGTTACCAACGCCCCCTTTGTGGACGGGTGTGAAAGTAGTTGAAAGGGGAGGAGGTAAAACAGTTTTCTTGACCGGTTTCACTATATATGTTTGCATAAACAGAAAGTTGAAAAATAATTATCGAGCAAAATAACTGATTCTTAAAAGATTTTTTATTCTATATACGATTTTTTTAACAGCAGGGGAAACTCTTTTTCCTCTAAAAAGCTGTGAGAATCAAGCAAGTGCTTAAAATTCGTACATAAAATGAGTGACCCAGTTTGAACGTTAAGTTGAACAAAACAGTATGAAATTTAAAAAAAACTCGCTGATTTCTGAATTTTTATTTGAAATCCAATATATTTTAAAAAATACACTGCGTTCAAATACACTAGGTGGCCAAAAGTATCCGGACACTTTCAAAAATTCACATTTTTACATATAGCTCGAGAAATAAGTGATCAATTGTTCTTTAACTTTAGTCATACAAAATATAAGCTTCACCGAACATTTCCAAGTTGAAATTAAATTACCCTTGCATTTGGGGGACGACAATAAGGGGGGTTGGAAGAAAAACCGCTTTTTGACCATAACTCTTCGAAAATAGCTCGGAATAAGCTATCAATTTCAGTAATTAATTAGCATACTATGTATAATTACTGTACAAATTTTTATGAACGTACCACTCTTACTTCTGAAGATATGAAACATTTTTGAAAAAACGGCAATTTTATTTGAAGGGTTTTTGCTCATAACACGCAGAGTTTTTGATCAAACCTTATCACAACTTCAGGAAAGATGACAAAATACAAGAGAAAGAACATACTAAAGCGGTAAATAAAAATATTAAAAATTCGATGAGATATGAACGTTAAAAGGAAATAATTTTTCACGGCGCATGCGCGAACGACAGAAATTTATAACTACAAAAATATTGTAGCCTGATTTATACTGCATCTTATAAAAAAAGTTCCAGTTGAATATCATGAAAAATGAAAAAGATATCAGCGATCTAGTGAGCTGTATTTCATTCATTTCGCAGACAATACATAAATAGTGAGGGTCTGTCCACAAAGAGCTATTTTTAAATTAAAGGTTATTGCGTCGTCTTTCAAAACCAACGTTTCAGAGGGTGTCTGGATACTTTTGGAAACGTACGTATAAGGTCTTTTTGGCCGAACAGACGAAATGTGACTTCTATGCCGAATATAAATTTTCAAACTGTATACAATTTAACATTGAAAAAAAATGATCGATTGTCACCACACTATTTGTGGACAACCCCTCACTATTTATGTATTGTCTGCGAAATGAATGAAATACAGCTCACTAGATCGCTGATATCTTTTTCATTTTTCATGATATTCAACTGGAACTTTTTTTATAAGATGCAGTATAAATCAGGCTACAATATTTTTGTAGTTATAAATTTCTGTCGTTCGCGCATGCGCCGTGAAAAATTATTTCCTTTTAACGTTCATATCTCATCGAATTTTTAATATTTTTATTTACCGCTTTAGTATGTTATTTCTCTTGTATTTTGTCATCTTTCCTGAAGTTGTGATAAGGTTTGATCAAAAACTCTGCGTGTTATGAGCAAAAACCCTTCAAATAAAATTGCCGTTTTTTCAAAAATGTTTCATATCTTCAGAAGTAAGAGTGGTACGTTCATAAAAATTTGTACAGTAATTATACATAGTATGCTAATTAATTACTGAAATTGATAGCTTATTCCAAGCTATTTTCGAAGAGTTATGGTCAAAAAGCGGTTTTTCTTTCAACCCCCTTATTGTCGTCCCCCAAATGCAAGGGTAATTTAATTTCAACTTGGAAATGTTCGGTGAAGTCTATATTTTGTATGACTAAAGTTAAAGAACAATTGATCACTTATTTCTCGAGCTATATGTAAGAATGTAAATTTTTGAAAGTGTCCGGATACTTTTGGCCACCTAGTGTAATTCCCAAACTGTCCAGTCTCAAATAGTGTTGTTATTATTTACTAGCAATTGTGCAGTGTGAAGGTTACATTTATTACATACGGATATAGGATTTTATTGCGGATGCACAATAACAAAGCGAGACTTTCAATTTTTCCCAGGCAGAACAAAAAATGAAAAAAAAAAATGAAATAAATTGAATTTACGAACTGCAATCTATGTTTAATTCAGAGAAATTGTCTTTGAGTAATTTATTGTTTTGAAGAATAAGATATCAGAAGTTATAAGCCTAAAAAACGCAATTATAGCATGTGTTTGGCGACATCAGAGTAAATATGAAGGTGAAGTATCAAGGATCTCTCCTGAAATTTGTTTTAAAAACAAAGTCTCAAAAACCAGTTGGTCTCAAAAGTCAGTTTTTTTAATCCTAGGTTTCGTGGTACTTAGAGTTAGGTTTAGATTCCACCCCTATTTAAAAAATTGACGTAACTATAGGCAATTTTTGGAAACGTTAAGAAGGAAGATAGAGGTCATTCATAATGTTTTCTTTTAATTAAAGGCTAACTTAAGCTATGTTAGGGAGTCAAAGCTTCTTCCTGGGTTCTCTAAAACTGAAGTCTTAAAAATGTAAATGAAGCCATTTTTGTTGATGTTAAGAGAATGATGAAGGTTCGGAAGTTTTCTCCAGAATTTTGTCACTGTGCTCTGAAAAACTCATTTGTTAGCGAGATCTGGTGTAGTGGCGTAGGGTTAACTAACCCCCATTTGGCTTAAGGAAACTAGACCATATCCATCAGGGCAAAAATGTCTAAGAAGTTCAAAAACAACAGTGTATCAACTCTAGCCTCTTCATAGAAAAGTGTAAGCCTTTGCAGAGTTTGATCAGGAGGAAAGGGGGCGACGTCATATTTAGAGTATGGTGGACATCTTCTTTTCACATCCTCAAACACTAGGTATCTAAGTTGGACTGTACAGAAACTCAAAAAAGTTGTCTGATTAACCCATATCTGTGGTCCACCCCGGAGTCCTTGACTGTTACGGTGGCTTCAGGGTGTTTCTGGAAGTATCAGTGGGGAACAGGAGATTGTTAGTGATGCTCTAACGACACAAAGCGTTGATCAACTCGGGGGGATCTCTTTATAGAATTTTTTTGGAAACTGATTTTCTAAAAGAGCAATTTTTAGCTCGGTTTGGTTAGGATTGCAGAAAGAGGAGATAGGTATCTCGAGAATCCCTCCCGAAAACATTTTTAAAAATCATTTGACTATCTCTGAGAATGAGTTTTTAGATAACTCTTTGACAGAAATGTCTAAAATCGAAATTTTAAGCTATAATATTAGGGTTATATAGCTATAAGGTTTTAAGCTATAATGTTAGAGAATGGTGTGGGTGGTTCTGGATCTTTACTCCGTAAGTTATGCAAAAGTGAAAGCTAAGTTGAAGGCATCTAAGTTAACTGAGCAGGGAAGATGGTTCAGGAAGCTCCAACTGACAATTTTCCAAATGGACATCACACATATTCAGTTTGAGGATATTTTAGATAGTTAAGTTATTTCAGAGTGGGGACCTATCTGTAAAAATGTTTTTGAATTTGAATTGCTATTGGCAAATGTTACTCTACCTTTGATGACGTTTAAAGAAGGATCGGGGTTCGGTTGAAGATATCCCCAAAACTAAATTTTGAAGTTATTCTTGGCGATGTAAAAAAAGAGGGTTTGCTTCCGCCCAAAACATACTGTCGTAAACACATTTCAAAATACACCCACTGCCCCTTGCCGCCCAAAATAAGTCTGCAGGCCCTGACGCCCTAAAGATGCTCACCGCCCTTCAACATCTTCCCGCCGCCCACCGGGGGGGGGCGGTACCGCCTCCGTTGAGAACCACTGGTATGCTTTTAATTTATGATTTAAGCCATAAACTGGTATGATTTTATTTTATGCTTTTTTAATTAATTTGTGCTTTAAACCAGTGGTTGAGAACCACTGGTTTAAAGCATAAATTCGGCATACGGTGGTTTAACAGCCGATGACAAATATTAGTTTGAGTGCCACGACTGCAGCTAATCAAAGAAATTCGTCACTATTTGGAAGAATTTTAGCATATAATATAATTGATCTTAATAACCTATGTGGAAGCGAATTTTGATTATTTATGATTTTCCTCTTAGATTTAAAAATATTAGGTGCTATAATTTTACTATAGAGAAATGAAACCTAATAACAAGGTCTTTTCAGTTGTTAATTTTGTTTTTGTTTTCGGGAAAAGTGGCCATTTTTTGTTAGTTTCGTATAGTAATAGATCTGTATGTTTAGTTAATACTACAACTTGTTGATTCGAATATATATATATATATATATATATATATATATATATATATGTATGTATATGTATGTATGTATATACATATATTTGATCTCCTATCCAGCATTATTATTTTAAAGCAATCCAAGTAAATGTGATAAAGTTAGAACCTATTATTCAAAATGATCATCTTGGATAATTCTTTAGTTGTTAACAATTTCATACACAAATTAAAAGCAAATACCTTTGTTTAAATACTGTACAAAACAAATCCAAAATGTTCTAGAAAAATAATGGGTAGCTAATGTGCCTAATTTCTGCCAATAACATATTTGGATAAAAATCTGGCAGATTTCCTGCTAAAATTTAGAAATTTATCTGAATTTTAGAGTAGATCATAAAATGATTTACCTGTAGTATTAAAACCGTGCTTTATAAATACCGTGCTATACGTGGGAAGCCTGAAATTTAGCGTTGAAAGCTTGTAATAGTTAAAAGTTGATTACCTCACTTATATTATGCATACACAAAGTTAATCGGCATTGTGGTCCGTTTCCAACAAAAGCAAAAATAAAAGAATCCAAGTTGTTACCAAGTACTGCCTAAAAAATACGTTTGAGTCCTATTTAATTCGATTCTTCTGCTCTTAACTCGAGATTGTAACACTCCGCCATAATTAGCGCCATGACAACCCATTTTGCGCTCCATTAAGCTTCGGTACATAAGTTATGGCACTAAACGATCTAATTAAGAGAAGGTGATTAAGCGCCCAGTTTTTGAAAAGGTACTCTGCCGTTGAAGTATAATAACTTTAGCACTTTTAACATTGAAATCCCATTTTTAGTTATTGAATCTTTGGATATTTTGTCTACCAATCTTTGTTGCGACTGTTAGTGGATTAAATTGTTATGTACTGATATATTGATGTTACATTGAATGTTATATACCTTGTTTATTATGCTAATGATGTGACTGATATTATCTTTTTTATACATTTAGATTTAGTATTTTTCAAAATTTACTTCTAAAGCGTCGACGAGCCCAAATACTATAATATTTACTCAATATCTTAATATATAAAAATTACGTGTCCCTGTGTTTGTGGCCAATGGACTCCTCAGCTGCTGAACCGATTTTAACCAAATTTTACACGCAGTTTCAGTTTAGTCCAACTTAAATGA
>JAXGGA010012797.1:0-37487 GCA_038373865.1 Uloborus plumipes | reverse complement strand
ATCCAATTAAGCTAAAACTTTGCAAATCTCATTTTCTAGCCTATTGGCACATTTTAGGGGGGTGCCGCAAAAGATTAGTTGAAAAAAAAATTTCCACATGTTACTTGTGACCACCCTATTCTTCATGCATCACGTTTCAAGAGATATTTGCATAAAATCTGATCTGTGCATAAACTTTTGCGACAGCCAAAAAAATATCTTTTGTATTTTCTGACTTTCGTTGCGGTTATATTTTTCAAAACTTCAAACACTTAATTAGGATCATAGTAGCCACTTACAGTATAAATATGAAAGCATTCTGTTGAAAAGATTTATTTTTATTCAAAAATTTGCATAGTGCTTAAACTTTTGCGACGCACTGTATAGTGTTTTTTAAAAGTCTTTACGCTATGATACCGAAAAAAAAGAGAACATTTTTTTTAAAAAATTTTAATCCCCCCAAAAAAGCTGAAATTTTCCAATATTTTGATTTTTCTGGCTTGTTCCTGAATCAGAAAGTATTCGATTTCAATATATTTTTTAAAATTTCGGAAGGCTTCACCAATCGTAAATTTTCCGCCCAAGAGCATTAAAATGAAACATTGAAACAAAAATTTTAAAATACCACTAAGAACACATGAAAATTTTCATTGATTCAAAATTTCAGGCTCGTTGCGGGATCGAAGATATTATTCGATTTCAAAAATTTTGTATTGTTTTGTAAGGTTTCACCAATCGCAACTTTTCCGCACTATTACGATTCGAAAATAAAAACTTTGTTTTTTTCGCTCCACCATAATGGACAGACTTTTTCAATAACAACCGGCAGATCTGTTTTTTTTTTCTTTTGAAAAAGCTAACCTTTTTTCGGTCCTGGCCCATAGTCATGTACTGTATCCTTCAGATACAAAAACTATTCAAAATTTAATTCTCGACAATAGACAAAATGGGAATTAATATTAGTAAACAACCTATATCAAGCACAAATTAGCAAACCTTATTTTATATACTGATGTTTATTTTTTGTATAATATTTATGAGTAAAAAATCTGAAAAAGTTAAAGGTTAATTCCATATGTGACAGACATTACATCAGACGACTATTTTCCTTTGTTTCAAGTACCAAATATTAAAATATAGTGATGAATTTTGTTGGGCTGAGACAATTTCATGCCCTTATTATATACAACTTATAAAAAAAATTCTTTTGAATCAAATATTTGTGTTATAAAATAATAACATACTGTGACAGACATTACAAAAAATGGACATGGAAATTAACTGATACCTCATTGCTACCCAATTGCTCTAAATTAATCTATGTTATACATTCAGAAAAAATTATGTAGTAAACAAAGAATGTTTTTTACAATATTTGCCAAAAAAAAAGTAAAAATTTCAAAAAAGGGTATTTATAAAAAATATTTAAATTGTGTGACAGACATTACGCGTGCAAAATTTTGAAAACTTTAATTTATATTTCCATCGATAAATGAAAAATATGCATTTCCTGTTGCATCAATTCTTATAAATTGAATACATAAATGGTATAGAAGATGAAAATTGTTAAAATACATTTTCAAAGCTTGTAAAATCTACGAGCATTGACCAAAGTTGGAGCAACTGTGGTCGCTACTATTTGTGTTTTGTTATACCACACAGCATGGTCTCTGACTCAAATTTGAATAGTCCCTTTATTTTGGCTGGCACTGGACACTTTATTTGGTGCTGTTCTAACTCTGTTTTAATTATTACGCCAATGAACCTTTCGTTGTAATAATTCACAGCTAAATTGTTTTTACTTCATCTCTCAGCTCTAAGCAGAAAATAATGCTTGTGGGGCATTTCACGGTATTTGTGACATAGGGGTGTCCGTAACAAAACTTTTTAAAAGTTTAAAATTTTTATTGGAAAAGTACATTCTAAAGTATATGAATATCATATTGTTTTCATAGTTCACTTTATATTGTGTTTGTAATTGCACTCAGAACAATGAAAATGCAATTTTAACCGTTACAGACTCTACATTAAATTTTTCTTTAAAAATTAAACTTTTATTCCAATTACTAGCGGTACCCGCACGGCTTTGCCCGTGGTATAAAATTAAAAGTTCATTTGTGAAAAAATGATATAGCAGAAAAAAATACTCTATTTTAGTTATAATTCAACTATAATTCCTTCAAAGTATGATATAAAAATTTGGTATGGACCCTACACTACTTCCTTTTACGTGTAAATTTCTTAGTAGATGCCTTAAGTGCTAAAATGGTGCTTGAAGTGAGTAAGATAACAATTCAAACATTTGCATCCCTAGTTTGCCACGAAACAATGCAAAAAAATGTTTTACAATGATTAATCTCCTAAATATCGCCGATTTTAACATCATTCAGTAGATTTTTCGCAAAATATCGCCAATAGCGCCAAATTGAACCCAAAAAAAATTTTTTTTTCCCTAAATTTATTGCCAACTTGGCGATATGTCGCCAAATTGGCGTCAAACACTTGGTGACCAAAAGCTTGGCGAGATATCGCCAAGTGGTCGCGCCAATTCATATCACTTTGGTCTGCATTGAAAGCCCTGATTACCCCATAAAAGGGGTAAATCACCCCCTTGGGGACATTCGAATGCAACCCCAAAGATAGGTGCACAAAAATAAGCGAAAAGAAAAAATAAGAAAAATTTTGTTGCTCACAGAAACCAACAGAAATCTTACCAAAGTTTAAAAGAAGAAAGTTTCTTTCCTAACTTCAAAAACAAAATAATACATTTTCCGAAATGACATACTTTAGAAAGAACGTTGCAATATCGCAATAAGATAGAAGTAAATATACTGAAATAGAATTGAATGCCAAATTGTAAAAAAGTCGCCAAAAAATTAATTTTTAATATTGTCTTTCATTATTTATTAAATGCAATTATTGCTGCAAATTACAGTCCAACAATAAATAATCACATTGCAAAAGTATATTTGGAGCAATTTTTTCTTTTAAACTCAACTGATCCTAAAAATTTTAAGTATTAGTCATAGAAATTTCGTGCATTATTCTTCACAATGATAATAAAAACAATAAACATCGACAAAGATCAACCAGCAAACGATAAATTAAAAGCTAAATTCGTTCACTCAAGCCATTTGCTGCAATTTATATTGAAATAAATTAATAATGAAGTAAAATATGTTTTGCAGACGATAAATTTAGAATGGTATCCTGTATTTTAAGGAAAGGACTCGATTTCTCATTTGATTGACAGGTGCCATCTTATCACGGTTTTTAATATTTCATTTGACTAATTTTAATAGGGCTTGGAGTTTGGATTGTTACAAAAACAAATACATTTTTAAAATTATTAAGGGAAAAAGAACGAAATAAAAACGTAACCATGGTAACAACATGAAAAGTTGATTTCCGTTGATAAAATAATTCATTTCATCTCTATTTTCAAACAAATTTTATTCGCGAGCAAAGCCATTTTAGAATCGTTTGGCTTGCTTTACTGAAGGTAAGCCTTGAATTTCGGGATTCTAAAAACAATTGTTACAGCTCTCCTGATGATCGTAGAAACTTCGAAAAAACGTCATTTTGTGCAGAAAATTTCAAGCTTTCGAATGACATAAGACTTGAAAATGTGTATGGAATATTTCTTCCCTATTTTATCGAATTTCCTCTAAGAATTCGAATAGAAAAAGAACGAAATGGAATGTTCGAAAAATCGCTTCGAGGTGCAAAACTACATGCTACAAACTAATTTTGTGCCAAGTGGCATGAAAATCGACCGAACGGTTTTGGCGCTACGCGCGTAACAGACAGACAGACAGAAAGAAAGAAAGAAAGAAGGACAGACAGAACCACCTTCAGCTTTATTATTAGTAGAGATAGAGATTGTTACCGACTCTACAGTCATCTTTTTCACAATCCATAATTTTTTATGGAATGCACTTTTTGATTAAAATTGTTAGCTATATTAGAGGTGAGCCTTTACTTTATCTGTCTCAAGTACTAGTTTTGGCTTAAAAATCGGTTTAAGCCAGATTTAAAGAAAAATTCAATGTAGAGTCCGTAACAGCAAAAATTGCATTTTCAATGTTCTGAGTGCAATTACGAACATAATATAAAGTGAACTATGAAAACAATATGATATTCATATACTTTAGAATGTACTTTTTCAATATTTATCAAAATTTTAAACTTTTAAAAAAGTTTTGTTACGGACACGCCTAATGTCCCAAATACCGTGAAATGCCCCTTGTAAAGATTGAAATACCCACAATATGAGGCTTAACCAGGGACGTCATTTCAAGTTTTTCCAGGGGGTGGGGGGGGGCAAAGGGTAAAAACACAATACAATTTCACCAGAAAACAACAAAACCACGCCCACTTATATGTAAACACATTGATTTCTCAAAGTCAGGGGGGGCAATTGACCCCCCTGCCCCCCCCCCTAAATGACGAGCCTGGGCTTAACCCATTTATGCCCAGTAGCCTAAAAACGGGACGCTTGTTAGTTACTGCAGACAACGACCTGTAATACGTGTATACTTTTACTAAAGCTGTTTTTCACTAGTGGAATATTCCTTCTTGAGAAAACCATATAAAGCCGCTAGCTTGACATTAGAGTTCATTTATTGACAGTTATTTTTGGGTAAATGAGTCAAACAACGATACAGCATGGGTGGTCGCAGAAAGATAGTGTTTTTTGAGAACTTATTTTTCATAAAATTAAAATATTTTAAAATGATTTGCTTAAAATAGATCACAGAAGTCTTCCGTAATGTTAGTTTGCAAAAATGGTTATATCATTTTTGTATAATCATGATCATTTGCTCATATATATGCCCAGTGTCCCATAAACAGGACATTAAATAACTTAATGAATATGGCAGCGGTGATCTATTTGACGCCTAAAATGTGTTTAAAACATTCCAAGTTTGAGTTTTAAGCAGATAAAAATTGAAAAAAAAAAAAAAACTTGGGCATCAATGGGTTAATTGACTGTGTTGAGTTGTTTACTGAAACTGTAACAGTTGTTGCCAAAATCAACTTAGAAATTGAAACAATCTGATATTTGCATGTTTAAATAAACTAGTGTGACAGACATTACACCTGTGACAGACATTACACACGTGACAGACATTACAAATTTAAAAACCTTCTACATCACTCAATATTTTGGGTTTTCTTAAATTAACTACACAGACATGTTTCTTATAACACAGAATAAGAGGAAATGTAAATAAAAGTATAAGATGTAAACATATCCTTGTTAAAACTTAAAAATTTTATGTTTTTTGTGACAGACATTACAGGTCTCGGAAGGATTATTCTAAAGCCCCCAAAAAATTTTCAAATAATGTTTATCAAAAACTTTGATGTTTTTCAAGTGCTCATGAATCATTTCTCTTGACTAATAAATTTTTTGAAAAGGATCAGTTTAAAATTTCAAAGTTAAAGATAAATCAAAGTTGTGAAAATAAAGCTTGTAATTTCAGTCACCGAATTAACTCTAAAATTCACTTTATAAAAAATATTTAGTCATAGTTATAGCAGTGAATTTTATTAATTTCATAAAATTTGGTTTATTTTCTACACATTATAATCCAAAACTAAAACTTTTGATGAAATTTAAAAATTAGCAGCTATGTCCACATATTCCTGGAATTAACCTATGATGAAATTAGTTGGAGTTGAGGCAAATCAATTCGTTTTTTTTTCTTTTGAACACCACTTTTGACTAGTCCCAACCAGGGCTCATGAAATACAGTCGATTTTAAGCTGCCGACTAAGTTTTCAGCTTTTTTTAAAAACTTTTTTCATTTCTTCTTTTTCACTCTTCATACTATTTTCCTGCCAAAGATACGAAAACGAAATTTCAGAACGCACCCTGTAGAGGAGGAGACTAAAACAACTTAATATCTTACCCCAAAATATTACAATTGTCACGCCCCCCCCCCTGCCCACTTGGTTTAAAGTTTAAATTACTGAAATAAATAGCTTGAATATTTGTTTATCAAGGCGACCGACCGATCGCTCCTGTAGATAATCAAAAACATTCAATGCTGTGGTCTTCCCCTATCTACCTAATCAGTATCCTGTAATTGGCTACTAATGTTAGAATAAATCGCTGAACCATTGAATCATCAGGAGGAGGAAAGGCAGCTGTTCTTTATTGCAGATTATAATGTGCTGAGTTCTATTACAGCTTCAGTCAAGCAACCCCCCCCCCCCATCCGAAAAAATGCGCAAAAAATAATTCAAAAGATCCATCAAAATTTCCAACGCTATCTGCTCCATGACCCCCCCCCCCCTTTTCTAATGCTTATTATTATTAGGCTGATGGCTGATCTTATGCGCCTGAGTCAGCAAAATTATCACTGTGACAATCCGTTTGCTCCCTTGGCTTGTTGGGAGTGATAGATGATGACCCAGGATATATCTCTTATTTTCAAAGAGTTTATTTCAGGAAAAAGAAATGAATAGCAATTGCAAAAAGAAGCGATAAATGCAAATGTATGTTGAAGTTTATTGGACAGTTGGACAACGTTACTTTTAACATTTTAATGAAACTTGTTTTTTTTTTAGTTGGCAGATCATTTTAATGAAACATTTAAGTTATTTTGAATTCAAGTGATTGTATTTAAGAGATCTTCCGATTTTCTTCACAAATCTTCTTATTTTTTATTTGAAGAGGTCGGCAGGTATACTTTAGCAAACTGATTCAACATATTGCAAAGAACTTTGTGTGGTAGTTGCCCATGCTAAAATTTAAGACAGAGTTTCTGGGGGGAGGGGGGGGGAGTTCTTTTTTTTTTCCTTTGAGCAAACAATAGCTCTAAGCAGTAGCGTACATAGACTAAGGTGCGCCCCCCAGCAAAATTTGTAAGTGCGCCCCCCACCCCCTATTAAAATGTAAAAAATATTTTCCCCGTGTAACCTTTAGTGCTATTTTTCTGGATCGGGCGCCCTCAAACCTCTTGCGCCCCCCCGCGCCGCGGGGGTTGCGGGGGCGCTATGTACGCCACTGGCTCTAAGGACTGCCTGCATGCTAATTATTGTTTGATTTTTCGTAATATTTTGAAAATTTGCTTAGCTTTTTCGGTTTTATATAGATAATCTTTTTTTTTTACAGTTCTGCTAATGAGTTTTATCTTTTTAGCAATTTATCAAAAAACTAGCAGTTTATTTTATCAAATTTCAGCCATTTTTCCTGAAATTGGTGACAAATAGATTATTTCAAAACTTGCGATTTTTTTTTTTTACAATCCAACTTAACATTTTTTTCCAAAACTTTTGATGACTGGTTTGTTTGGATTCAAATATTGATAATGACTGGCTAATTCAGACTTTGATGATTATCACACTTTTTAAAAAGCATTTAGAAAGTGAGTAAAGGAGTATTCTCAACCCTTAATTTAGAGCTACCTGAGATAGTAACTACACAATCCTGAGTTTAGATGATAAAATTACTAGTCCTACTGAGTTAGGTTTTCTATACCCTTAATAGTTTATATACCTTTTGTTCCTCTTCCCCTTACAGACAGGTCAAGCTTTTTAGAAAAAATTTTGCTCTGCTCTTTTTTAATCGCTTGCAATGTTTTTGTCTATATTTTCCTTTAAAGAATCAAGATAATTTGAAAACAAGTTGCATGTAAAAACTTTTGGATTTTTTGCGTTCACTAACAGCTCTGTAGTTCGCGCAATTTTTTAAATAGAAACTAAAATTTGGTAGGATTGCTTATTTTGTCATATGCGTCCTTCACAACAATTTTTGTTTAAATCGGAACTGGTGAAGCCAAAAACTTTTTTTTTCTTGATTGATTTGTAGCGAAGTTGCTCAAAAGTGACTTAAAAATCACCGTTTTCATTAGCAAAAATGCGATGCGCAGTAAAAAACACAACCACTCTCGGCCACCAGGCACCCCGCATGCTGCACGGATGAGCATATTTTAAAGAGCCAGACCTCTTAAAATAATTGTTTTTTCGACGTTGCTAGCTTTTTGACATAACGGCTTTGATTGCACTCATTTTTTTCTTAAAATTATTTTTTAGGTGTTTTGGCTCTTACTTCTTTTCATTTCATTTCAGCATAATCAGGACTGCACATGGTGTTGGAATTCAATAAGCCTGACTACAAGGAGTGTTGACCCGACCTACCTCAACGCACGTCTTTGTTTCTGCTTTAATATTAGGAACCACGTCTAAAGGACCATTCGTGATCGTTACTCCTCCTTCCAGCGAGCGATAATTAAACTGAGCGAAGGCTTTGCTAATCAGCTGTAAACCATAAACTAAAAGCAGCAAATCAAGATGCGGCAAAAGTTTTTTGACGAGAAACGGCTCATTTGCGCTCTGTAACACATTCGAACCTGTTTTGTATCATCGTTAGTACGGTTAGTCCAATACGTGTGTGTTATTGCTTGTACCCTAACGCACGCAAGGTGAGCTTTGTTTCATTTAAAAATACACGCTATTGCATTAAAGTTGGAAAATTATTAGCATAAAGAAAAACAGTCCTTGACTTTCGAAACTGAGAAGAGAACGTTAAAAACAGAGGAAGTGTGTTGCATAAGCGTTTAGATTCGACCAGACACGTCTGCACATGTGATTCCTTTTCTACAAAATGTTAATTTCGGATTAGTTTTATGGCAAGATCTTCATGAAAGTTTGTCTTCAATGCAAGTTATGGTAACCAACACTCGGAGAAACTGAATTTAATTAACAATTAAAACCATTTCTGAATCTAGAGTAGCAAAAACATGGCTCTGATATACGTAAACCGTGACATATGTGAAAAGCTTGTTCCGTTCTTTATTCTTCAAAGCCCGTTCTAGAGTTTCAGTTACGAAAAGGGAGAAGAATACCAGTCTCATTTTTTGTTAATTTTTTCCGCATCAGCAAAAGTGAGATCTCTCATTAAAAAAGAAAAATTCCATTATCTATTGTGATTTCCTGACCCCTTTTAAACGTTTGAAGACTGAAGAAACTTTTGAGAATCCATTTTGGTAAAAATGCAGCATCTTTTGAATGAATGAACGCTTTCATATATTTTTTTTGCAATGGCATATCAGTCGGATGTCCATCATTGCTTCCAGAAGAATTATTTGTGCGAACATTGCCTAAAGGCATTTTCCAACGCTTCCCATTTTAAGACACACTTGAGGACCCACACTGGAGAGAAACCGTATTCCTGTGAACATTGCTCTAAGTCATTTTCCGTCGCTTCAGCTTTAAAGACACATCTCAGAATCCACACCGGAGAGAAACCGTACTCCTGTAAACATTGCTCAAAGTTATTTTCCGTCGCTTCATCTTTAAAGACACACCTTAGAATCCACACCGGGGAGAAACCGTACTCCTGTAAACACTGCTCAAAGTTATTTTCCTCCGCTTCATCTTTAAAGACACACCTTAGAATCCACACCGGGGAGAAACCGTACTCCTGCGAACATTGCTCTATGGCATTTTCCAAAGTTTCAGATTTTAAGAAACATCTCAGAATCCTAACAGGGGAGAAGCCGTATTCCTGTGAACATTGCTCTAAGTCATTTTCCGAATCTTCACCTTTAAAGAGACATCTCAGAATCCACACCGGGGAGAAACCGTACTCCTGCGAACATTGCTCTAAGTCATTTTCCAACGCTTCAGCTTTAAAAACACATCTCAGAATCCACACCGGGGAGAAACCGTATTCCTGTGAACATTGCTCTAAGTCATTTTCCGACTCTTCAGCTTTTAAGGCACATCTCAGAGTTCACACCGGGGAGAAACCGTTCTCCTGCGAACGTTGCTCTAAGTCATTTTCCAACGCTTCAGGTTTAAAAAAACATCTCAGAGTCCACACCGGGGTGAAACCGTACCCTGTTCACATTGCTTGAAGGCATTTTCCCAAGCTTCAAAGGGGAATGTGTGTATTCTGAAAAACTGGAGAGAAACTGTATTCCTGTTAACATTGCTCTAAGTCATTTTCCTCCGCTTCAGCTTTTAAGAGACAGTGGCGTAGGAACTTTGTTTAAACAGCCTTGTTGCCCAGCTCAATTCCAGATCTTTGCATTTTTGGGGGAGGGGTTCAAGACACACTTTTCGCCCCTTTATACACAAAATCAATTATAAAGTCATACATGTTTAACTAAACATTTTTTGTGAATAAAACTAATTTAAAAATATTGCTAATATCTCTTTCCTCAGAAACATGATAAGTTCAACTGCATTTTTGCATTTTTAATACGAACTTAGTTTAAGATAGCATTGTTTCTTAGAAATAGGAAATCTCAAACTTTTCTGACGGAAAAAATTTCAAATGATACTTTTAAAAAATGACTTTTGATGATTTTTGGTGATATTGTGTAAATTTCCCAGGAAAATTGGTCACATAATTGAAAGCAGGTTTGTAGAAAAAAAATGGTGCAAAATGTTGTGGTAAAGAAATTTTTCTGGGAGAGATGAGCCGGTCTAAAATGTTCTAGGGTAGCCAGAGCTCCCCTAACTCCCCCCTGTTAAGAGACATCTGAGGATCCATACGGGAGAGAAACCGCATTCCTGTGAGCATTGCTCGATGGCTTTTTCATTCGCTTCAAGTTTAAAGAAACATTTGAGGATCCATACTGAGGAGATACCATTGTGAGTATTGTTCAAAAGCATTTTTCCGCCTCGAACGCTTTACTCAGACTACTGAAGCCTGTATCTTTGCGACAGACAAATTAAAAAATACATCAATGCATAGTAAAACAACGCCCCCGTAATAGTAAATGCCCACTTCTTTCTGGTTTTTAACACAGAGCAAAAATTCTCCCTTTGTTCATAATGCACTGCCATCTATCGAAATTTTTCGAAACAAAGAAACTGTTAGAAAAATTTACAATTGGTTGATTTCTTAATTTAAATTCAAAAATTAACCAATCAAAATATTTAATTCGAATATCGTCTGGCCTGGATCCATCCCCAACAGCTGCAAACCGCAAGGTGGCGCTTTATTTCGAGCAAATGCCTCCCGCTTTAATGCAAATCTAGTAGGCATTTAGTGTTAAGGCGGCGTTGAGTAAAACCTGGGGCAAAAGCAAAAGAGCCCCAGTACATATGAATTTCAAAAATAACAACTCTAAATGTTTAAAATATATTGTATAGTTCTCTCAGTCACACACACACAGAACATGCTCATTCGAATAACAGCACGATGAGGTAAATAATGACAAGGAATATCAATTTCTTCTTTAGGAACTAGTTCAATAATTTTTTCTTCTTCCCCGGATTTAAAAACTTCTTCATAATCTTTTAAAAACCCGTCTGCTTTTAAATTCTTCACTTACCCTTTAATCTTTTTTCCGCGATTTCTCGATTGTCTAGAAGCGGATGATGATTTCCAACTCAAGGTAAACTTACCTCAAATCTTCCCGCGTTATTTTTTTTAGCTCCGCTGGCATTTTTCCCATTCTATTCCAACCTAAGTATGTTTCGACACACACTAGCCGGCAATTTCACTTCTTTATTTTTCCTGTCAATAGTTTACCATCTACACTGCTCAAAACAATTAGGGGAGCAAGCAAAAAAGTGAAGAAAACCGTGCAAGACAGCCACGGATTGGCATACAATGGATAGTACACGTGTATCAATGCGCAATACAGAAAAAAAGACCTATAAACTTGGGAATTAATCTTTAATTCTTTCAAAATGAGGAAAAAACATGAAAAGGTGATTTTGGGCAACATTTTGCTTACATGTAAAAGACTAAAAAAAGGTACTGTTTAGACATGATGCATGAGTTTTAATTCGGCGTATGGTCTCCTTGAACAGCTAAGACTGCTGCACACCTGTTTGGCATGGATGCGATAAGGTTATAGGTCTGAATTTGGAGAATACTGTTCCACTCCTCAAGAAGTGCAATCTCCAAGTCTCGGACAGTAACAGGCGACCTTGGTCACACAACAATGCATCGTCCGAGCATGTCCCAAACATGATTGATTATATTCAGGTCAGTAGAGCACGCTGGCCATTCCATACGTTGCATTTTTGAGCTTCAATCATGTTCTGCACCAAACGATCTCTTTGCGGTCGAGGATTATCGTCCTTGTAAAACAAAGGAATCTCCAATAGCTCCAGCGTAAGGGATGACATAAGGTCTCAGTATCTCGTCTGCATACCTTCAGCCCGTCAAAGTGCCATTCCAAATGATATGCAGGTCCGTACGTCCGCCTATGCTTATTCCACCCCATACCATCCAACCAGCTCGTCTGTATTGTGACCTTTCACGAACGAATGCGGGGTTATTTCAAAAAGCCCCTGTCCCGCCATACCAAAACACGTTCGGTGTCAGTGTCCAGACTGAATTGAGGCTCCACAGTAAACAGCACTTGGCTCCAATCATGTTGCTCCCAATCTCGATATTCTCAGCCCGTCTTCTTCGGGCCACCCAGTGGCGTGGGGTCAACGAAATGCAGACACATTGGCTTACCTGCATAGAACCCTCCCTCATGAAGCCCATTACGTACTGTTTGACTGGACACCCTTCGTCCTGTTGCCAAGAGCAACTGCCTTTTCAGATGCGTAGCTTTCTCCATTCTGTTTCGACGGGTTGTTAACCATACATACCGGTCATCAGTTGCTGTAGTGGCGCGTGGCCGACCTTGTCCTGATCGACGTCTAACATTTCCTGTTTCTTGGAATAGATTCCACAGCCTTGCAACACTTCTGCCGACTCCAACATCATCCGCGACACTACGTTGTGTTTGCTTGGATTCCAGCCTGCCTATAACACGCCATGGCATGGGTTCCGGTAAATCACGTTGTTGAGACATTCTCAAGTAACCTTGTCTCCACAATAAAAATGTAAATAGAGTACTGCGCAATCGGATTTCACAGTTGCGGCAATAAAACGGACGTTTCTGAAACATGCCGATTTCTGCACTTATCTCCTTTTCTTGGTTTTTGGCGTCATGAACTTTAATTTGTTCACAAAATTCTCTTATTCCATTTCCTGGTAGGCTTTAAATTAAGAACGATTCATTTTATGTTACTTGTTGGTATACATTTTTGCGTAATTTTGTTAAAACCATGTGCTCTCCTAATTGTTTTGAGCAGTGTATATTAGCACCTATGAGAAGATGAGCTTCTGAAGGAGAATATTCGTAAAACAATTTCTCATTCATTGTTTCAACATGATTGAGAAAAATATTCTGGGCTTTCAATTTATTCAGAAAACGTCTAATATTAATCTGTGGAATATCCGAACAGATTTTCGTTTAATCTAAGACCTTGAAGTTGCAGTGACAATCTCCTCTAACTGTACTTAAATGTACAATGAACTCTTTATGAGTTTTAACGACTTCATTCCCTCCAAAGAGACTATGAATCAAATTACTTTCATAACTACATTCATAATGCATCGCAATAGCTAAATATTTCAAGGCAATGGAGTAGAAAGATATACAGTCGAACCTGTTTATCTCAAATAGCTCTCTATGTCGAAATTTTTCAATTTCCCTGCTTTTACAGTATAAATTTAATGTTTTTTCTCATGTTTATCTCGAATAATTTTCCCCGAAAACCTCTATATCTCGAAGTTTGAAGACTCCCATTTTGGAATTTCATCTCCAGCCACCTTTATCAATGTCTCCAATAACTTGGAGACAAAAATCATCTTCTGCACAATCATTCAAAGACTATGTTCGTACTTAAAGGTATGCACTAACTTGTTACCGATATAGTCATCACAATTAGTAAAACGTGGACTGGCAACAAGTCGTACCAAGGCTTCACTAGATAGCGTTATATACAGGCTGTATCATTACTCAGAACATCAATGGTAAAGATTTGCCTGCTAGAGAGCGCTGAACAAGGACCACCCAAATGTTTGTTTACATTTATTAGCATATTGTTTCTGCTGTAAAAAGTGATGTTTATCCTATCTTTAAGGGTTAAAAAATATTGATATAGTTAACTGAAGTGGAGTGCAGAGTAAATTGATGCCGAAGGCCTTATTAGTACTGCTTTTTAGGGAAATAAATTCCCCTTTCAGGTAAAGTTAGTCACAACTTATAATTCAGTCATACGACATCCATTCATCTGTTTACTTTCTTCGAATTAACAACATATAGCAATGGCGTTCAATTTTGACATCTCTGCATTAATAAAATATACGCTTAAATTCACCGACGATAAATAAAAAATGTAGCAATGAAATAATATTGTTCTAATTTACTATTTTGTTTCATTATTGTTGCTCACACGATCTTAATTGCTACGCAAAAGTTCAGATGTTCATTTTGATGGCGTTGACGCATCAGAGCGATAAGTGGCGAATCTATTCGTCGAGACATTTCATTTTTTCATTTTGATGCCTCAGAATGAAATGTACCGTAATGAAGCGATGGTGTACAACGGAAAGACATATATAATAGCTTGGTACTAAAGAGCAATACAAGTACGAAAAAAATAAACAAAACTACAATATTGTGACGACCAACTATCACGGCGAACTGTGGACTGAATTTTAAAAAGTTCTGTGGCAACCCGTTGGTAGTATTGGCTCGCTTAGCGAATAGATTTCGCCATTTATCGCTCTGCGGTGCCAGTGTCGTTTCATTGTTAATTAATAATTAGAATCAGTTGAAATGAAAAATAATTCGCTAACTAATTAAAATAAGCCTTTAAAATACAGAATAAACCAACAAATAAAACAAGCTATTAAATAACGTTTAAATATACTAAAATAGAATTGAATGCCAAATTGTAAAATTCTCGCCAACAAATTAACTTTTAATTTTGTCTTTTATTATCTGATTTGTATATAATGATGATTACCATAAAATTCGATATATGTCGCAGGACAAAGACCACCGTTTTATCCCAAGGATTTTGATCAAATGAAACAGCCTGTATAAAACGCTATCTAGTTAAGCCTTGGTCATACAGTAAAATATTCAACAATATCAATGTAAAACAATCTATTAAGGCTTTGTTCCAATTGCTTATTTTAGTAAATTTTATCACAACCTATGTATCTCGAAATCTCCGTATCTCGAATTTTTCTTCTGTCCCGAGAAATTCGAGATAGACAGGTTTGACTGTATACGAGCTTAACTGACACAGGGTCGCAAAAATCGTACATTATGTTAGTCCGTGGAGTTAGTGCAAACATATTTCACTTCCGGATATCAATCTGAAATTTTATGTGGGGCTTAAATTCACATAGGAGGACAAAAAAACGCCGGGAGGCACTTGATCGGAGGTCAAGGTCATTCCGTGATGACGTCATCAAAATGGCCGCTTTTACAGGTAAATACGTTCGTTTAACTGCTTAAAACTCCATCATAGATTGAAATATTGCAAAACTCAAATATATCATCTGCAAGCTCTTTAAAAGAGCTATTTAGAAAGATTTAATTTTTCTTTCTGAGGTCAAGTTCTCACCAGTAATGACGTCATCAAAATGGCCGCTTTTACAGGTAAATACGTTTGTTTAACTCCCCCTAAAACTCCATCATAGATTCAAATATTGCAAAATTCAAATATATCATCTGAAAGCTCTTTAAAAGAGCTATTTAAAAAGATTTAATTTTTCTTTCTAAGGTCAAGGGCCCACCTGTGATGACGTCATCAAAATGGCCGCTTTTACAGGTAAATACGTTTGTTTAACTCCCCCTAAAATTCCATCATAGATTCAATGATTGCAAAACTCAAATATATCATCTGAAAGCTCTTTAAAAGAGCTATTTAGAAAAAATTAATTTTTCTTTCTGAGGTCAAGGTCCCACCTGTAATGACGTCATCAAAATGGCCGCTTTTACAAGTAAATACGTTTGTTTAACTCCCCCTAAAATTCCTTCATATAAACATTTCAAAACTCAACTATATCATCTGAAAGCGCTTTAAAAGATCTATTTATAAAAATATAATTTTTCTTTCTGAGGTCAAGGGTTCACCTATGATGACGTCATCAAAATGGCCGCTTTTGCAGGTAAATACGTTCGTTTAACTGCTTAAAACTCCATTATAAATTCAAATATTGCAAAACTCAAATGCATCATCTGAAAGCTCTTTAAAAGAGCTATCTAGAAAAGTTTAATTTTTCTTTCTAAGGTCAAGGGCCCACCTGTGATGACGTCATCAAAATGGCCGCTTTTACAGGTAAATACGTTTGTTTAACTCCCCCTAAAATTCCATCATAGATTCAATGATTGCAAAACTCAAATATATCATCTGAAAGCTCTTTAAAAGAGCTATTTAGAAAAAATTAATTTTTCTTTCTGAGGTCAAGGGCCCACCTGTAATGACGTCATCAAAATGGCCGCTTTTACAAGTAAATACGTTTGTTTAACTCCCCCTAAAATTCCTTCATATAAACATTTCAAAACTCAACTATATCATCTGAAAGCGCTTTAAAAGATCTATTTATAAAAATATAATTTTTCTTTCTGAGGTCAAGGGTTCACCTATGATGACGTCATCAAAATGGCCGCTTTTGCAGGTAAATACGTTCGTTTAACTGCTTAAAACTCCATTATAAATTCAAATATTGCAAAACTCAAATACATCATCTGAAAGATCTTTAAAAGAGCTATTTAGAAAGATTTAATTTTTCTTTCTGAGGTCAAGGTCCCACCTGTAATGACGTCATCAAAATGGCCTCAAATGACGTCATCACAAGTGGGCCCTTGACCTTAGAAAGAAAAATTAAATCTTTCTAGATAGCTCTTTTAAAGAGCTTTTAGATGATATATTTGAGTTTTGCAATATTTGAATATATGATGGAGTTTTAGGGGGAGTTAAACAAACGTATTTACCTGTAAAAGCGGCCATTTTGATGACGTCAGTACAGGTGGGACCTTGACCTCAGAAAGAAAAATTAAATCTTTCTAAATAGCTCTTTTAAAGAGCTTTCAGATGAAATATTTGAGTTTTGCAATATTTGAATCTATGATGGAGTTTTAAGCAGTTAAACGAACGTATTTACTTGTAAAAGCGGCCATTTTGATGACGTCATCACAGGTGAGCCCTTGACCTCAGATAGAAAATTAAATCTTTCTAAATAGATGTTTTAAAGCGCTTTCAGATGATATAGTTGAGTTTTGAAATATTTAAATCTATGATGGAGTTTTAGGGGGAGTTAAACAAACGTATTTACCTGTAAAAGCGGCCATTTTGATGACGTCATTACAGGTGGGCCCTTGACCTCAGAAAGAAAAATTAAATATTTCTAAATAGCTCTTTTAAAGAGCTTTCAGATGATACATTTGAGTTTTGCAATATTTTAATCTATGATGGAGTTTTAAGCAATTAAACGAACGTATTTACCTGTAAAAGCGGCCATCTTGGTGACGTCATCACAGGAGTTCATGACCCCTGATCAAGTGTCTCCCGGCAGTTTTTTGTTCTTATATATGTACCTAAGCTCTGTACCAAATTTCACACTGGTATCCGGAAGTGAAATATTTCGGCTGTTTTTGTCGCTAACTCCACAGACTATGTGGTAAACAGCCGATCTTCTCTCCCCCCTTTCCCTCTTCTGCAAGATGAGTCATCCACTTAGAAACTGAATAATTACTTCTTGTCCGAACTTAGTATGGTGAGAGTTAGTGATGCTTCGAACCGCGAACTGTGAGGGATTACTCCTTGATGCCGTGTCGAAATTTCTGATATGTTGATCTCAAATTGTAAATATCTTGTAATTACACAGTTCCAGTCACATTAATGTAACCACCACGTACTATTGACGTCGACGTTAAATAAGGCCCGAACTCCACATGAGCAGAAAACCGAAAGCGTACACAGAAACGGAATTTCTGTTTCAGTTGAGTTTCCGCCGAAGAGGTAGTTTTTAGAGAAGGAGAGCAGTGTGGATCCGATGGCGGAATCCCAGATTCTTGAGAACAACATTATTATATTCTTTTTTTTTTTTTTTTTTTTTTTTTGTCGTATAAACATGGATAGTTGCGAACTTCTTCGATAAAAACTTCGAGATTGCTCTTTGATGCCATCATGGATGCCATGCTTTCAACGACAAGTACGGGGGCCGCCATTGCTAATCCTTCAGAATTTGAAGACGAGCTCCTATTGGCTGTTAAAAAGTGGAATCCGCGAGCAGCGACAGAAAAGTAGAAATGTTTCTACTTCCGAGTCTGCCGCGATTCTTCCCAGCAGAAAGGGGGGAAAACCTGATTTTTCAGTTTCTGCTTTCTGTTTCCATCGATTTTCCGCTTATGTGGAGTTCGGGCCTAACCTATCACACAAGGAACTTTGTAGCATAGTGCAGTTAAGGGTATATGAAGGGTGTGTGAAGGGTGGATCGAGAGAAAAAAATTCCGAATTTTAAATCCTACCTATGTGGAAAAGATGTTCTATGATATACAGATTAAAAAAAAAATAAATATTAAATTTCAAGTTCAGAACTGCCGCAAGAGGGATGAATTTTAGAAATTGAGCCTTTTTTTTTTGTCAAAAAATCTTAATTAATCAATTATTTTTGTTTTTAGATTTTTAAATTCTACCTATGTGGGTAAGATGGTTTATGATGCACAGATTCATGAAAAAATAAAATAATTTAATTTTAAGGCAAGAACTGACACAAGAGGGATGAATTTTAGAAATGGAGGCTTTTTTTGTCAAAAAATCGAAATTAATCAATTACTTTTATTTTTAGATTTTAAGTTCTACCTATGTGGGTAAAATGTTCCATAATATGCATATTAATTAAAAACTAAAATAAAAAGCTGAATTTCAAGTCACGAGCTTGTCAAGAGAGTCAAGAGAGTTGAACTTCGGGAATTTTAAGCTTTTTTCACAAAAATGAAAAGTTAATAAAAAGAAAAATTTTAATATAACTTCAGGGCCTAGAAACTATATTTTAAGGAACATCGGCGAAGCCGAAGGGATTTAAAAAGAAAAAACAAGGTTAGCTGTACTGCCGCAAGCGTTGTTAGATTTTGTTAGTAAAACCTTTTAATTGCATTGCTCATGATGCTTTTTACCAAAGTAAAAGAAGCATTTTAATTCAAAGAAATATTTAGTAGAATGATTTAAATCATACTAGATGATAACAAGAAAAAATATACATACATTAAAACTTTCTGAACTTAAAATACAATCGGGATTAAAGGGACAGTAATTACTCTTACTAGGTGACCCGTGCGGAATTCCGCAAAGAAAAAAAAAAAAAAAAAACTCTAAACTTAAAATTTAATACGACAATTTTTATTGGCTTCATTTGCACAACATCGCCATCTACTGCCGTCGTTCTGACAACTTTTCAAAGAGATCAAAGACACGTTCACTTTTACAACTACTACAAAAGTGATACCCTATATATTAAAATCAATACCCAAGGCTACTACTAAACTAAATACTAACGTTATCGCAAAACTACTATAGTATTTTGAAACAATAAAAGTTACAATTAAGGTTTACCGAGCTAAGCCTTGGCTTGAAATGTCGCATTTAAAATTGATTTGAACAACAATGTAACGATTTTAACGTTTGAGCAAAAAATTTAACTTTTTCAAACTTCAATCGCTTATAAGTCGCTTAAACGTGGATTTTCGAGATTCTCGTTACGCGGCGCTAGCGGAGAAACGTTCTAAAGAACGCATTTTTTTTAATCTTTCGAATGAAATCAAAATGGAGACGATACGACAATTATTTCGCTAGATAGAGTCAATTTTGTGCCCAAAAATTGAAGTTCGAATAAAAAATGAACCGACACTTTTTAGAGGGTGGGTCTAATTTTCGTCAATAGCCCGCGGGATAAGCTTCAAAATCATAAATTTTCTTGCAATTCGATAAAGAAATGAGCGAGTTTCGACCGGGTATAGGATTCGGCTTAGAGAAATAATATATGGAGATTGTTGAAGACTGGCATGAGCCTTCGCGACTTCAGACGATTTCTTATAAATCCGTCTCTTATGGGGTTCACACACAGCAGCAAAGTCTTCTGTAACAACTTCTATTATTCTTTCTGTAGCTTAAGTGTGGCAAGGAAAATTAAAAATAACTGGTAGAATAATTTTTGTAATGATTGCTGGGTTTTCTATTGCTTCTAAAAGTATGGCGTCGCTAAAACACTCAGTTAGTGGAGGCTCTGTTACATTTTCCCACTTTATCAAATCGACATAAATCTGTCGCGTAAAAGTCAAAGTTTGGAAAATTGAAAATTCGGATGTTCATATCCGCTGCAGTGGTAGAAATACAAGCAGTATGTTTATCTTTACGTGCTTTTAGGATTCTTTGAAGGACTAATTGCTTTATGTGATATCTGTCGCTAGCTAGCATTGATATCAGGACATTTTCTGAGTGACCGAAAAACCCGTTTCGTATAAGAACAGGGTCATTACTTCTTTCAAGTCATTCGACAAATATCGCAAAAGAAAGATTGTTTGATGTAAATGCTGCGCACCATAGATTACAGAAGGTTTTGTTTTGATCTGGAACCACATGGGAGAATATACATTTAAAATGAATATCGTTACTGTAACTAATGTCTCAAATGGGTCCTCATAAGCTATATAGAGTCTGATAATTGTATTTGCAGTTGTAAGCCATCTTGAGTGGCTAACATTTCCGGGGTTTCTCTTAGGCAGACTTTCGCTGACAGGTCCGGAGTTGATGGCTTCACAGATTTCCATTAAGTACCGCTGATCAGTGCAAGTTATAGGTACGAATGTAACTACAGGCCGCTTCTCGCATCCAGCCAACAATTTTCCTATTTTGCCAGTGAAGCTTTTGGGCCCAGTCGTAGTTCCATCGACATTAGTAAAAAGATGGCGCAAAGAAAGCTCATTCGTGTGTAACTGGCATACTAAACATTATGGTGGACGCTTAAGGATCAGTTCAGCATTTCGAATAACACCTCCTTTGACTCCTGTGTTGACAGAAGCTCTATCGCAACCAATTGCAACAAACTTCGTTACATTTACCTCATTATGAGTGGATGACAAGAAATTTACGATATGTTCTCCTATGGACTTGCGCTTTTCCGACATTTACAAACACGTGGCCGATATACTCAGAGCCAGGCTCCTTTAACTTAACTTATATGCTCTTCGATTATAACTTTTCTATTTCTGGCTTCCATTGAAAGAGTCTTATCTTTGCGACCATTGCAATAGAAACCCAACTGGCCATGGTCAAATCGGTGAGCGGTATCGGTATGACGTGAGCGAAGATTCTGTTCATACCACTTTTGGCATGTAGGGGTGGAAGGATAAAATGAGCGAGTAAAAAAAATTTAAAAGAAAAGGAGAATATGTTGCCGTTTAATCCATAGCAGTGGTGGTTGTGCTACTTCTGATTCGCTCATACGACGGCTTAAAAAGTGAGTGTTTAGGGGATAAAATAGTCCAAAATACTTACTATTATTCAATACTCAGTACTCAATAATCAATATTTTTCACTTTGGAGCATTTAATTTTAGGGAAATAAGTATTTTGAATAAAAAAAATATCAAACCAAAATTGAGCAATTTTTAATATTTTTTCTAAAATTTAACCCTTTTGTGACAGTTCAAATTTTTAAATTGTTTTTTTTTTTATTTATCTTTCCTTAATCCCCATGCCATAGAACATCATTTTTGCATAGGTAGATTTGGATTAACGAAACTTTTTTTTTTCACCATAAAGAGCGATCCACCCTAGTGTGTGAGGGCTTTGGAAAACATTTCTATAGTTAACTTAATGCAAAAACGAAGCCATTTATCCGACTTACAAAAGGGCATGATTATTGGCTTTCGGACCAAGGGTGGAAGCATTTCCGAAATGGCTGAGCTTTTGAGCTGTTCGCTTGCCGTCGTGGTAAAAGTGTACCGTGCATGGCAAAATAGGACTGTCCAAAATCAGCGACGTGGCAAATGTGGTGCACCAGGAGTCATAGATGACAGAGGTGAACGACGACCGCGGATATGCGTTCGGGTTAATGGACGGGCTACCGTTGAGCAACTGACCCCCCAGAAGAACCATGGGGCCAACACATCGTCTCCCAAAGTGCTGTTTAGCGAAGTGGCTGCGCCTGGGCTTCCGAAGAAGAAGCCTGGTTCATGCACCTATGCTGACTACTGTCCACCGACAACGAACCCTGAAATTTACATGCCAGTACCGCAGCTTGAAGTCCATTGAGTGGCGACAGGTAGCATTTTCGTTTGAATCACGTTTAATGCTCGATCGGACAGATGGACGCTGGCGTACAAGGCGTGAAACCTCTGAAACCAAAAGTCTTACGCAACCATTGCCAGAATGGTCCAAGCTGGAGATGGGAGCATTACGTTCTGGAAAATGTTTTCCTAGCATTCTCTGGGTGCATTCATTATGGTGGAAGGTGGTACGATAAATCAACGCAAGTATGCACCTGTCCTAGCGGATCATGTCCACCCCTATACACGCATTGTTTTTCCTCAGAATAATGGCATCCACCAGCAGGGCAATGCGAAGTGCCATACAGTTGTCAGTGTACGCGAGTGGCTCAAAGAGCGACAGGATGAGTTTACTCTTTTCTCTTTGCCAGCAAATTCTCCTGACTCAGACGCAATCGAGAGTATGTGGGGTCATCTCGATCGGGTTATTCGCGCCGTGGATCCTCACCCGCGTAATCTAGCACAGCTCACCACGGCATTGGAGTAAGCAAGGCATAACCTACCAATGAAAACCTTCAAGGAACTAACTGAGTTTCTTTCTGCACATCTCGCAGCAGTCGGCTCTGCGAAAGGTGGTTTTTCTGGCTTTTGACAGGTGGTCACATTAATGTGACTGGACTGTGTATATAACACGCTCTTCTCAATTTTTCCATTATCAAAGAAATATATGTGTTCAGCTACTAATAGTCACTAGATTTTTTGAAAAAAAAATTTAATTTTTTGAAGTTTGCTTCGTTTCGCTTTTATACTAAAAGATGTAACTAAACGTTATTCCATTTATCTAACAAATAAGCGTTTTAAAAACAAGAAAATACATAATTTTTACAATAAGCGACAGAAATTTAAATAACAGTGAGATTTATGGCAACCTAAAGACCATCAAAACTTAGAATTATTGCAGCAGTAAATCAAGTAGCCAATATAATTTTTAAAAAAGGGAATTTTCCGACATTATCTATATCTATAAAAATGAGTGTATGTATACTTGTTCTCTATACAAATCCACAGTTTGCGTCAGATTTTCATCAAACTTGACACAAAGGTTCCTTGATGCCCTAGAATTCTCATAGGCGGGGTCTTGAAATTTTAAAAAATCTAAAAAGCTTAAATTCAAGTTTTTTGTCAAAAAATGACCCTTTTATAGGAATCTAGCCTGTTATTAGGCCTATTTTTTTAATCGACATGAGCCTTTAAGTTACAAATTGATAAAATTTATGGTATTTAACTATTAGCTTTTCCAACAAAGATTAAAATTAAAACAATGAATTTTCATTTCAAGGCTCACCTATTTCATTTTAGCATGAAATAAGTCAAAAATAATTAAACTGTTTTTTTTTTCTTTTCAACTGATAGAGATAAACCTTTAAAGCGAGAAAGTAATGTATTTCTGATTTATCAACCTTTCTACCTCGAGGCTCGGAAACAACGAATTCGAAAAACATAAATTTTTTAATTATAAGTATATTTAGCTACCACTCTGCAAAAATGCCTCCGAAGAAACGGAAAGCAATAGGACAAGTTCATCCTAAGGCAAAAAAAAAAAAAAGAGGCTGAAAAACGTGAAAATGAGTCCTGAGGAGACAAATTGAACACTAGCGACAGTGCACATTAGAGATATGACGGCTAGAACATCAGAAAGCAATGAGCAGCGTGTGTATCGTCTAAGAGATAGAGCAACTCGATCAAGACAATCGGAGACAGTGAGTCAGTCAGTTTCGTCTAAAAGAACAACAAGAGAGAACTACTACATCAAGACTATCGGAGACAGTGAGTCAGCTTCAGTTTCGTCTAAAAGAACAGCAAGAGAGAACTACTACATCAAGATTACACTGGTCGACAGTGGTTCACTAACAGCAACCAAATTATTATTTTTATTACGTATTCATATTGTTATTTAAATACCTGCAAGAACAAAAGTCCCACCACGTCTCAATTTTCCGTAGTAAAAAAAATAATTTTTTACTATTTTTTATGATTTTCGCACCAAATGCCGATTTTTGGAGGGGAAAGGAGCAAAATATTAACTCCTAAATTTTTAAAATAACTCAAAGTCCGAAATCATGACCACCGATAACAAAAAGGGGGAACGAGGGGAGTGTATCCCCTCAAAATATGCAAAAAATCATGAAAAAGTATCTTTGTATTCTGGTTTCTTTAATATGACGTTTTAAAATTTTTTTCTGGTGTAAAATCAGAGTATAAGACCCCCTCCTATTATTCCTGTGCCCAAAAAAAATTTTCGCGCTGTGAAATAAAATTAAAAAAAATAAATAAAAAAAAACCGATCTTATGACTGACGCACGCTTCATCAGTATCACGCATCACGCAGTATCAGAGTGGCGGGGGGCGGGGGGGGCTTTCGGCAAAATGTGGAGAGTGATGGAGAGGAAAGGGGCCATATTTGGATTTTGGAGATAATTTTGCATAAAAACCAGCTAGAATACGCCGTCTTTCTGAAGACCTGCGATGTGTCTCGTATTTAGCGTGCGACAGTCATAAAATCGGTTTTTAATTTTTTTTTAAATTTTTTTTTACAGCGCGAAAATTTTTTCGGACGCAGGAATCATAGGAGGGGGTCCTATCCTCTGATTTTACATCGAAATTTTTTTTAAAACGTCATTTAATAAAAACAAGAATGAAAAGATCATTTTTGGTGATATTTTGCTCATTTTGAGGGGGTACACCCCCCTAAGAACCCCTTCTTTGCTTTTTGTGGTCATGATTTTGAACTTTGAGTCTCTCTTGAAACTTCAAAAAAAGTTAGGAGTTAATATTATGATCCTTTCCTCTTGAAAAAAGGTGTATTTGATATGTTTTTTCAGTTATGTTCAGTACTTTTTAGAAATTCATAACAAAAAAACTGTACGTGCTACAGCATTTTTACTATTATTTTTGAATTCTACACTGCAAAATTAGTCAAAAACAGTTAATTTCATCTTTGTTAGGGAAAAAAAGTGAAAATTTGTCGACTAGTGTTATCGGAGACAGAGAGTCAGCGTGAGTATCGTCTGGAAAAGGAGAAGGTGAAACGGTTTTTATCCCACGTATACCACTAATCCCACGGATCTTCCCTTTAACTTTAAGAGATTACAGTTTCCAGTGAGGCTTGCGTTCTCCATCACGATCAACAAGTCACAAGGACAGTCAATTAACCCTGCTGCTGTGTTCGTCCCGAACATACGTATACTGTGTTCGGGTCCAAATAGACCCAACATATGTAATTTATTCCCTAACGCCGCTTTTTTTTATATTTTTTCAAGTTTAATTGTTATATTTGATTTTATTAGAAACTTCCAAATATAAATCACTCAATTTTTGTATTTTATTTTACATATTTAATCCGAGAAAACACATAAATAAAATTTAAATATTATAGCGATTCCAGTTTTCGTACTAAAGAAAACTAACAAAATTATGTAAGCTGTCACTTTAAGAAATTTACTAGAGATTTTTAAGCTTAAAAAGAAGTGTTAAAAATGGAAATACGAACAGTACAACATTTGTATGAGATGTACAGATTTATGTACAGAATCATATGCGCGGGGGAAGCGGCGGAGAGGGGCGGCGGTAAAAGGGAATTCCCCTCAGATAGGCATAATTGCAGAGTTTGCAGTTCTATGAAAGTTAACCTTGAAACATTTTCACTGGTACTGATTTCAATTCATAGAAAGGAAGAAATGGTATTCAGAAAGAAAAAAAAGAAGAAAAAAAAATGAATGAAAGAAAAACAGAAGATAACCATTAAAAAATATTTAAAAAACGTACAAAAACAATGAACAACTGTTTTATTTATTGTTTCATAAATTATGCATAAAATAAACAAGCCTAAAATGATTTTGTTTCTCTGATACATGCTTTTTAATCATATGGGTCCAAAAGGACCCGAACACAGTATTAGTAAACTTTTTTTTGACAAGTAGGGTTATACTTCAATCAAAACAAAAAAAAATATGTGTGTAATATAACATGAAAATGAACACATTCATGAAGCTACAACGCTATACCAACGTTACTCGATAATTTATAAGCAAATAAAATCTGTTTTGGGTCGAAAAGGACCCGAACACAGTAGCAGGGTTAAGTACTCCGGAGATGATTTGAGGTCTCCCTGTTTCTTCCACGGATAGCTCTATGTTGCCTGCTCGAGAGTAGATTCACCCAAAAATTTATTTATTCTTGCGCCTGAAGGTGAAACTAAGAACGTTGTTTATGAACACGTTTTGCGTTAAATTTTTATTAGAATTTTTTGAGAAGCTAAAGTTTTATATTAATACGCACCCGGGCAACGCCGGGTATAAAGCTAGTATAAGAATAATTATCATGTTACAATGCTGACAAAATTTTAGTTTTCCCCCAAAAGAAATTGAATAATGATTTTTTAATTGGTTTTTGGTTAACTTCTTATAGTGATTTCAAGTAGTAAAGTTTAATTCTATGTCCACTCAATTGTAATCAAAATTTTGTTAATGATTCATTAAAATTATTTTGCATTCAACTTTCCCCATTGGTACGTCTAGCTTTTTGAAAAGTACATACTCAACATTAGTCATCAGTAGAAGCGACTATTATAACTTTCACGCCAAGACAGGCCCGTCATTTGGGACATCAGGACAGGTGGTGAATGGCCTCCTCCCTGGTTTTGGGAAATTAATGTACTTACATAAAAGTGGGCGTAGCCTTTGCTTTTGTTTTGGAAAATTTACATTGAACTTTGGTATAATATTTACCTTTTACACCCCCCCCCCCCGCAAAATTTTAAATCACGGACCTGCGTCAGGAATAAGGGGGTTAATAACAAGGACATACGAATTTCACAATAATTAGTGTTTAACTTTTCCCACTAATATTCATGACGATAAATAACTATATAACGATAAAATATGAAGTTTTTATTCTTCTGATCATTGTGTCCTTTTTTTTTTTCATTTCATAGGGTCAAATAGGGGAAAGTGGGGTTAAAATCGAGCTTTTTTTAGAAACAGTCTCAAAATCACATGATTAAATTCATTTTAAGGAAACTTTTGATGCATTTTATATACATTGGGTTCATATAGATTAAGTATGAAGAAGAGCCGTTTTAATTTGTTAGATTGTTTTTTCTCCGTAATGCATTAGCCACACCATCATTTGGTCATTTTTTAGCCGAACTGTTGGTTGATTCTTTTTACCATAGCAATGTAATTTATAATAGCTGTAATACATTTTTAATAACCCTTTTTTTAGCAATTATCATAAATGTAAAAATACAATCCTGCATCTGCAGGTGAAAATGGTAAAATTAAGCGCTCAAGTGTCAGTCGCCTATTTTGATTGTTGCTAAACGAAACTGGTTTTCAGACTGAACAATTTCCCATTTAGGATACCAGATTTCAATGTCTATTTCCGAAATTTAACGGGGATTCAAAATCCAGCGAAAAAGATTCGCAATTGCATTCGAGTGTCTCCCACAAATAGCGTTTTAGGCAGAACATTATACGTCATTTATTTTGTTTTCTGTTTTTTAACTTTCTTAATTTTCTCTCTCTTACCACGTTCTCATAAGTTAGTTTAGTACCTATGAGAAAGTAAGTCTACCCTAAAGATATCCAAAAACATCTCGATGATCTGGGGCATTCGTGCAATTTGGCTATTTTCCTCGGTTTGGTTATTTTCCTAAATTTTTCCCTGACAATCGTATTTGCAATGCTTAGTGCCTGCTCAGTTTGACTGTTTTTGTTTTACCTCAGTGCTTTAACTTTGGCTTTTGCTCACTTCATTTATTAGCTTTAATGGTTTAATTTTAGTGATATCTCCTTCGATGATGCTCACGTTTTGTCAGCATCTTCAGTCTTTGCACCAATACTTCTCTGAGCGTTTTGAGGATATTTTTGTCTCAGAACGTTCCTCAATGGGGTTTGAACCCTTTTGAAAATATTGAGACAATAGATGTTCAGTATTAGTAAGACTTGATGGAACTTTCAACCACTGAAACTTGAAAACCTGGTTTCCCGAATGTTAACAATCTTACAGGATTTTGGTTGCAAAGAGACATTAGCAGCCTTTATCCTCGACTGTGAGCTATCACCAAAAATTTTTTAATCGTCGTCCCCTCTTTCTACCTCGTCGAATGAGGATTCATTGTTGTCACCGACCAAGTTATAAAGCAGAGAAATCGACACCAAATCGTCCCAAGAGGAGACTTGCGCCTTCACCTTACAAAAAATATTAAACCGACCCTAAGGAAACTGGCTTTAAACCACCAAAAACAAATATCTCACTAACATATATTTCTGAATGTTAATTTCATATTTTGAATGGGAAAAAGAATGCTTTGCTTGTTTATTTTTATTGGCATCTGATTCTTTCCTTCGTTTTTTGAGTAAATTTTTTTTTTGCTTGTTTATTTTTTTATGCTTATTTTTATTTTATTTCATTTTAGTTTGTTATTATTCTTTTAAAAATAAAATATTTTAAATCCTAGATTTATTTTTTATTTCTACATTCGTCATTTTAATTCTAATAATTACCTAATGAGGAAAAATATATCTTGTTTAACCGTTTTGTAAAATTCGTGAAGGAAAATATTTTTAACTTTAAACCTCTTTTTGCACACCCCCTAACCTTTATTATAAAGGGGGGCGTTGGAAAAAATTTCACTTGTAAAAAGGTTGAGAACCACTGGTTTATACAATTGTCTCTTTTTGCCAGAAAATTGCGTAGACTAGGTATCCCCATTAACAACAAAGTCAAATTTAATTAAATCAATGTTGTTATCAATTTCCTTAAATAGTATGTACAATAGGGTGGGCCGAAAATGACTTTTATTTTTTTTCGATGACGAGATATGTGGAAAAAGTGCCATTGGGTGCACACAGCACTCACAAAAAATTTGAAATTTTTTGCACAATTTCTTGATCTGCCGCAATCGCCTTGAAGTTTCGGAAAAATGCTAATTTTTGATGTTTTTCGTGAAATTTGTCAAAATTTTTTTTTTAATATTTTCAGTGATAGGTGTAACTTAAAAGATACTATTAGGGGCACTAAGTTCACATAAAAAGTTTGAATTATTTTGCTCCATTTCTTGATCAGCCATAAACGCTTGTGGGGTTCAGAAAAATTGCTAAAATTGGATATTACAACAAAATTTGTGAATTTGTTTTTTAAAATTATTTTCGGTAATGGAGAGAGCTAAAAAGGCCCACTATTATCATTAAATTAACATTAAAATTGAATTGTAAATGATATTTATTAGATTTGTCACAAATACTGGAAAAATTCGGAAAAAATGTTTTTTTTTAATGATCTAATTTATTTATTAATTTTTAAGCTTTATAAAAATTCCGTCCAAGTGTTGAGAGACAATTTAGGAGTCTGAAATGAGAAGTAGTTTATCAAATAATCAGCATTTTTATTTTTAAAATTCGTTAGAGTTAAATTAGTTATTTATTACTAGTGAATTAAAAAAGTGTTAACTGAAAGTGCTTCACAGTTCTCAGCTTATTGCGCATCCAAATATCTTGCAAAATAATCCAGAACTCAACGCGAGGAGGTGGCTGCACGAGTTCCACCAGCCCTCCACCTAAAAATATTATATTCACATTGTTTTGCATTCTTCATGCAACAAAGTCCTTCTTCGAATTAAACGTTGACATTTTTATCCTAGATTGTATCTTTGCTCTGACGAAGGTATCTCTGTCCTCTACTTTAATTGCTCTTTCCACAGCTTGCGTGTGACTAGGAAAGCGGACTGAAGTTTCATCTAAAACCAAGCCTGATTCTATGTTTCTCTCAATCTCTTCGAATGAAAGATTCTTTGTAATTGGAGATTCACTAACCAGGAAAGTACCCGATCATGGAATAATGAATTTTTTTTTTAAATGAGTACCAATCGAAAGAGCATTGTAAAACATGTTTCTGGACGCACACGTTTTTGCCCTCGCGCCCCCTTTATCGAAATATAAGGTCCTAAAGTCAGCTAATTTTTTTTGAAAAATCGCCAATTTTAGCGATTTATAATGAAACTGGAAGCTGCGGTGCGATTACACTATTTGCGTCCAACGGGAAACTTGATTCCCATTTTTGGTCATCTGCAAAGCTTTTGAAAGACGGCTTTACAATAATCTTTTACTTAACCTGTGCGAGTTAAAGCAAAAAGCTACTATCAATCCTATGACATGGAAAGCAGAGAGCTTTTTAAAGAGGAAAAACAATTTTAAACAACACATCAAAATTAAATTTTATCGTACTATTTGCGATTGAAGCAGGTCCCTTGTTTAAGGGGAGTCCCCCTTGTTAAGGGCCCTTGTCAACAGGAGGTGACAACTGAACCTCCTGTTTTTTTTTTTTTTTTAAATTTTTTTTTTAAAGTGTTCGTACAATTCTGTAGTATGGGGGGGGGGTATATTTAGGGTTTTTAATTGTAAAAATTGCAAATGTAAGTTTTTTCAAACCACTTTTCTTTTGGTGGGTCCCCTATAATTCAAAGTGAGTTCTCCTAAACATTTTTGTCAATTGCATCACTGGGTATGTAAGAATGGTCTTTCAAAAAAAAAAAAAAAATGCTCAAAATTTAATGAAAATGTGTTCAAATAAAAAAATGAAACAGGTATGAGGTGTTTCTAACTCTTTTTAGACATTTTATTTGTACTTTTGGACACGTTGTCTTGCATTTTTAACTTCAGGAATGAGGTGTTTTCTCGGAGATGTTTCGAAAAATAAAAAAATGTTCGCTCGAATCGAACTTGTTTCTTTAAAAGTTATAAGTGAGGACAGGGGAAAAAGTCGGAAATTCGAAATTGAATGAAATATTATTCAAATCAAAAAGTCGAATATGGTAGTGTATTGTCCTCACTGGGATCTTTCGATATAAAAAAAAATCGAATCAGACTATGCACTCAAAAGTTATTGCAAGGGGGGGGGGGCAGAAAAACTGACCAATAGATTGACTGACAGGTGCAGTTTCCGCAGCTCAAAACCCAACTTTCCTATTTTAAATTTCTCTGTGCATTTAATTATTTTTATTAAGTTGTGCTTTTTCGACTCAATTGTTTTGAGCGTTTTTTTTTTTTTTTTTCAGTGCATCAGGAATTTCATGATTTTTTTTTCACCTATTTTCTACTTTTACAGAAAAGTAAGCTAAAACTTTTATTGATTTACAATTTTGTTAGTCTTTTCCTACCCTTTGAACGTATAACAGAACTAGTAAAACTTATTCTAGTGTTTTTAAACAGTACGAAATTAACATGCAATATGTTTTACATTTACGTTACAGAGACTTTTCGCTACAGTGACCAATTTGTTTGAACGGCAGGGGTTTTTACAATGAATGCCGACTCTATTAGTATATTTTAAGAATAGAAATAATTATTTCCCTCTACCATTGATGTAATTTCCAACATGGAGATAATTTTGCAGCTATTGATATTTACTAATTCGTTTTCTTTTAAAAATTATTTATTTTTTCTCGATTTCAATTAAAAAAATAAATGTTTTTGCTAAGAGTTGGCAGATAGTGAAACTTCTTGTATCGATTTTTTTCTTTTAAATAAGAACTGATATCATAATCCATGACAATTTAATTTCTACCCCAAAGATTATTTCTTTCATTTTTTGTACATGAGCTCATATTAGCTGCTTTTCATACTTATTTAATTATCCCGAATTATTCATTTAAAAACACGTGCAATATATTTTAACTTATAATAATTAACACATACAACTTAGTTCAGTAAGAAAACTTCAAATAACTAAAATTCTAAAATGTATTGTTATCAATCGTAAAAAGATAAAACTTTAACTACTTTGTAAAGTTTTCGCTCTTGGATAAAGCTCTCTGCTTTCCACATCATAGTTTTGATCAGCATTCTTTATTTTAGCTCATACAAGTAAAGGGTTAACGTTAAACATCTTTTACTTTCTTTGCGAATGACCAAACATGGAAATGATGCGATGTCAAGCAAGCAGCGGAAGGGAGATTCTGGAGCTAACTTCAATTTCTTGCCAAGTCTTCAAATTTAGCTACTTTTCGGCCGACTTTATCGGCCCTTATCTCGAAAACGAGGGGACGAGGGCACTTGATCTTTGGGTCAAAGACACGTCTCAGTATGCTCTTTCGAATGGTACCATTTTTAACTTTTTTCATTATTACTTAAGTCGAGTACTTTCCTGGTAAGATCTGTTGAGAGCCAGTCGATGCAGTCGTAGTACTCAGTAGCCATAAAGCTCAGTTTTAAAACCTTAAATGTCTCAATCTCTTGATCTCTTTCTTCTTTGAAAGGCGGCATTGTTTAATCTTTTTCCATGCCAATATTCCGATTTCTTTGTTTTCGTTTGTCGCCATTGCTAATAGTATATTCTCAGGATGGCTATATTATGTGTTTCTTTGAACCACCGAATGCACTATCGTTAAGTCATCAGAGAGGAAGTTTGAGAGCAGAACTATTTTCCACAAATGTCTCGGTCCATCTGCTCACCCTGGTAGCTTCCTCACTGAGAACCATACTCTGCGCATGAACTCGTACTACGTCATTCTACTCTTAAGCTTCCTCCCTGATGACTTAAAGACGATAGTGCATTCGGTGGTTCAAAGAAATGCATACTATAGCCATCCTGAGAATATACTATTAGCAATGGCTATAGACGAAAACAAAGAAATCAGAATATTGGCATGGAAAAGGATTAAACAATGCCGCCTTTCAAAGAAGAAAGAGATCAGAAGATTGAGACAGTTTAAGGTTCTAAAACTGAGCTTTATGGCTACTGAGTACTACGACTTCATCAACTGGCTCTCAACAGATCTTAGTGAGCCTCCAATTACCAAGAATCTTTCATTCGAAGAGATTGAGAGAAACATAGAATCAGGCATGGTTTTAGATGAAGCTTCAGTCCACTTTCCAAGCCACAAGCAAGCTGTGGGAAGAACAATTAAAGTAGTGACAGAAGCGGCAATGCACGTATGTGGCCATGAGAACAGAGATACCTTCGTCAGAGCAAAGATACAATCCAGGATAAAAATGTCAACGTTTAATTCGAATAAGGACTTTGTTGCATGAAGAATGCAAAACAACGTGAATATAATATTTTTCGGTGGAGGGCTGGTAGAACTCGTGCAGCCACCTCCTGGCGTTGAGTTCTGGATTATTTTGCAAGATATTTGGATGCGCAATAAGCTGAAAACTGTGAAGTACTTTCAGTTAAAACATTTGTTTTATTCAATAGTAATAAATAACTAATTTATAACTCTAACGAATTTTGAAAATAAAAATGCAGATTATTTGATAAATTACTTCTTATTTCAGACTCCTAAATTGTCTCTAAACACTTGGAAGGAATTTTTATAAAGCTTAAAAATTAATAAATAAATCTATCAGTAAAAAAAAAAAATCCGAATTTTCCCCGTATTTGTGACAAATTAAATAAATATCATTTACAATTCAATTTTAATGTTAATTTAATGATAATAGCGAGCCTTTTTTGCTCTCCCCATTACCGAAAATAATTTTTTAAAAAATTTCACAAATTTTGCTGTAATATCCAATTTTAGCAATTTTTCTGAAACCCCCAAGCGTTTATGGCTGATCAAGAAATGGAGCAAAATAATTCAAATTTTTTATGTGAACTTAGTGCCCCTAATAGTACCCTTTAAGTTACACCTATCACTGAAAATATTAAAAAAAAAATTTTGACAAATTTTACGAAAAACGTCAAAAATTGGCAATTTTTCGAAACTTCAAGGCGATTGCGGCAGATTAAGAAATTGTGCAAAAAAATTCAAATTTTTTGTGAGTGCTTTGTTCCCCCAATAGCACCTTTTCCGCATACCTCGTCATCGAAAAAAAAATAAGTCATTTTCGGCCCACCCTATTGCGCATGCTCAGTATGACATCTGAAAGGCACCCCTGATAGCTTGCGTCTGCGCATTGTGACTCCAAGCTCTCATCATCATCATCAACCATTTGAAGGGCGGACATCTTGTTTAAGTCGACACGACAGAATTATCGCTGCAGTGTTTTCACGGTCTTGGATTTCACCTTGAGTTTATTATAAAAATGGATTAATTCTTCATTTTAATCTCCAAATTCTCACGTAACTACATGCATTTAATCATAGCTCTAAGAATTTCCAGCATACTATTTACAAAATGTTCTAACGGAAATTTATCTCTGTGTAACGATTATCTTTTGCCGCGTAGTCAACAAACAGCAGAACGCGAAGGAAAGGGAAAAAAAACTGTGCCTGACTTTTTCGTTCTTCCTTGTTTGTTTTTATCATACGTATATGTATATTAGGGTGGGGCGAAAAATAAAAAGTTTTTCAGATCAACTTCTAATAGTTGCCAAAAGTTGTCTTTGGTGATAGTTAGCTGTTTTGCAAAATTTGAGAAAAATCGGTTAATATCTTCAGTGGGCGCTGCGATCGCAAAGTTTTACCACAGCTTTTTTATGGATTTTATGGTTAAAATATCAAAAAGAATGCCTTTAGCTAGTCTCTTTGCGTTTTTTTACTCAAAAGATGTTTTCATGCATTCAAAGCATATTAAATAACTCACAAAAAATTATTTTATATGATATATTTATATTTCAAGCATTTAAAAAGAAACAAAAACGTAAAAAAACTGATTTTTTTGAAATATAACTATATTATATAAAATAATGTTTGTGAGTTATTTCATCTGCTTTTAATGCATGAAAACATCTTTTGAGTAAAAAAACGCAAAGAGACTAGCTAAAGGCATTCTTTTTGATATTTTAACCATAAAATCCATAACAAAGCTATGGTAAAACTTTGCGATCGCAGCGCCCCCTGAAGATATTAACCGATTTTTCTCAAATTTTGCACAAAAGCTAACTATCACCAAAGACAACTTCTGGCAACTATTAGAAGTTGATCTGAAAAACTTTTTATTTTTCGCCCCACCCTAATGTATATGCTATTTTAATGCCATGCATTTCTGGCTTTCGCTAATATCTTTCGTTGGCGTTATTGATAACGAATGCTGAGTTCGTTATTGCAAGAGCTTACTTTTTTTTTGTTCCATCAGTTGAAATGAATAGATCCTTAAAATATACACTGCTCGACATTGAAAATGCAACACCAAGAAGGAGTGGTCAGAAATTGATGAAATTTGGTAAGAAGACAGAGACAGCATGGAACAATAAGTGATATTTATTTCAAAATAAATGAGCAAAATTTAGAGCGAGGACGGCGTCGGCTCAGTAAGAAGTAGGACCACCGCTGACAGCGATGCACGAAGAAAAACGTCTAGGCATGGAGTCAATAAGCCTGCGGATGGTGTCCTGAGGGATGGCACTCCATTCCCTTTCAACCATTTGCCACAGTTCGTCCTCTGAACGAGGCAGTGACAGGTTCTGCAAACGGCGTCCAATCACGTCCCACACATGTTCGATTGGTGACAAGTCAGGAGAGTATGGTGGCCAGAAAAGCATCTGTACACCTCGTAGAGCATGTTGGCTGATTCGAGCACTGTGAGGCCGGGCGTTATCCTTTTGAAAATTTGCATTTGGCAGACCCTGAAGGTAGGAGATTGCCACCGGCCGCAGTACATTATCTACATATCGTTGGGCCGTCATAGTGTCCCGAATACGAACTAGAGGTGATACGGAATTGTACGCAATAGCGCCCCAAACCATTATGCCACGTTGTCGCGCTGTGGGGCGTTCCACAGTTACTGCCGGATTCGATCTTTCTCCACGTCGACGCCACACACGTATGCGATTACTATCGCTGGACAAACAGAAGCGGGATTCATCTGAGAACACTACGGTTTGCCATTCTGCCATCCACGTCGCTCTGGTCCGGCACCATTCCAAACGTTGGAGTCTGTGCTGTGAGGTCAATGGCAGTCTTCTTAGCGGGCGCCGTGATTGCAGGCCACGTGCAACCAGTCGACGGGAAATGGTTCTGGTCGACACAGGAACATCCAAGGTACCTTGCACGTGCTGCAGAATCGACGTACAAGTGACTTGCGGGTCCGCCACAGCTTGTCGGTGAATCCGTCGATCCAAGCGGTCTGACGTCACTCTGGCTGCACCTGCACCCCTCACATTTCCTCTTCCAACCATCTCCGACACAGCCGATGCACAGTGCTTGCATCCATGTGGGTATCAGCTGCAATTTGACATATGGACCAACCTCCCCTTCTCAGTCCGATCACCATACCCCTTGTAAAGTCGTCTATATGCTGGAAGTGTCTTTGTTGAGGACGGCGTGGCATTTCCTCCTATCACACATATCCTTCGAGACAAAAACCAAATTTCTCCCATAAAATTAGTCTGGCAGAAAAACCAACATGAACATAGCCCACTTTTCAACTTCATTCTCTTATATCTTACTTCACGTGCGTCGGAGAGCTGCGCATTTCATATCATTTGCATAACTCAGTGACGTGCGTCTACGGTAAAATTTGCATGAATTTCTGACCACTCCTTCTTGGTGTTGCATTTTCAATGTTGAGCAGTGTATTTCGATTTTTAATCTGTCGAAGAACTTGGCGTTTAACAAACACTGCTTTTCAAACACCCCTATCTTTTATTCCATAAAGATATTTAAATGTCGAACTATACATATGTATTAATATGTTACTCTTGATAAAAATTTTAGAAGTTAATAAAGCGATTCAATTTTTTATTGGTAGAATAATACAACTGAATATTTTTGATTGTTTTTGAAAGGGATCCATAAAATACCTTCCCTCTTCATTTTCGGTACAGATAATGCTGTAGAAAATGTCAATAGCATTTTAAAACTACTGAGTTGAATCCAAGTCATGAATTCTTTTAAAATATGTTGGAAAGTATGAACTGTGAGACAATGCCTTAAATTACAAGTTTCGATCATTTTCAAATCGGAATTCAAGGTGAAAATGTACAAAGACTTCGTGAATAAAAACAATAAATAAAAGTAAACGCAATCGAAAAACAAAAACTCACACAGCACAGGGGGGATCTGCAATACACTGTAAAAAAAAATCCGTCAAATTTACGGAAAAAAACTGGCAGCCTGGCTGCCAGTTTTTTTCCGTTTATTTAACAGAAATCTTCCGTAATTTTTTAACAGACTCTCCGTTTTTTAACGGAATATCTCTGTAATTGCAACAGTTTTTAACCGTTTTTATAACAGGTTGATTTCATCACTTTACGGAGAAAATCTGTTAAAAAAACGGTTAAAAACTGTTGCAATTACAGAGATATTCTGTTAAAAAATGGAGAGTCTGTTAAAAAATTACGGAAGATTTCTGTGAAATAAACGGAAAAAAACTGGCAGCCTAGGCTGCCAGTTTTTTTCCGTAAATTTGACGGATTTTTTTTTTTCCCCGTAAGTTTGATGGATTTTTTTTTTGCAGTGTACGAACCAGAAACAGGTGGATGCAAAAAAAAAAAAAAAGCAAATTTAATACACAACGAAG
>JAXGGA010012796.1:0-37492 GCA_038373865.1 Uloborus plumipes | reverse complement strand
TGTCCCAAAATGTTTTTCCTGATCCCAATTGGCCATTTTCAGGGCTGGAAGTCTAAAAATTCAAATTTAAGGACAAGATTGTTGCTAAATTTAAGGACAATTTAAGGACATACTAAACTGACATATTTTCAACAATTGAAGCAACTTACCTACATCATATGACGTACACAAATATATCCTAAAAAATTGAGTAAAATCTGGCAACTTGATAAACAATGACTAAAAATTCCTGTTTAAAATATTTATTTCTAAAAAATAAAACAAAAATATATGTATTGCGATAAGCGACTTTCATTTATTTTAGTTACATCATGGCGAACAGTGACAAGTTTTTTAGATACAGCAATAATGCTTTCATTTGCAGCGTCGATCATAATTTGGGCAACTTTTATAGATTTCATATCACTTTTTGAAATTGCCGACTTAAGTTTTTCATTGGCTTCCGCGAGAAGACAATGTGCAGCATTTTCTTCCTCAACTAAACTTCTTTCCTTTATAGCCAATTCCTTTAACTTAGCTTTTGATTCATCCTCCTTCTTTTGTTTTTTGGAACTTGCTTGCTCTTCTTCCTCTGCATTTCGTTTCTTTTGAAGCTCCAAACTAGCTTTCTGCTTCAGTTCTTCCAAATGAGCAGCATATGCACTATGGGATTTCTGAACACTTTCAACTAGAGATTTCGTAACTGGTACGTTTTTGACCACTTTATATCTGTAGACATAATCTTTTACCAATCTTATGGAGCGGATACCCAATTCTGAGAATGAAGCTTTACTTGATGTAACAATTGAATTGTTAATAGAAAATCCACGCTCAGGAATAGCATTTCCATGAGACAAAGTCAAGCAAGATTTGGCGAAAGCACTAAGATTTGGATACTTTTGCATACCAGCAGAATCTTTTATTTTAGAAACATCACTCCAATATTTGCAAATATCCTGATCAACATCATATGTATTAGCAAACTTATCACAAGCATACATACACCATTCGGTGTTAACTGCATTGCAAATGTGGTCTGTTTTTGAAACTTTCATCAAGTGCACCACAAGACGGCTCATTGCAGCTTTAGAAAATTCTTGATTACGCAATGCTGGATGAATGCATTGCACATCTCTTAGAATAACATTAGAAATCGGTAACTTTTTCTGAAAATATGTACAAGTTTCCATGTAACAACTTCTCACAGATAATAAAAAAGTTTTATGCTCTTTTTTATCAAAATCCTTATTGAGCAAATTTGATGCTCCGGATCCCACATTAATTGCATTTCGAGGTGTAACCCAAAACTTGGAGTCACAACAGTCAATGTTCTTTAAGGGCAAACCTTCTTTTTCATTCACAATATCTTGTTTGATGAACTTAAACATGACATTTCTCAAAAGTTCATTCAATTTGGAGTATAGTACGTAAATCAGTGGTGTGCTTTTCTGTAGCAATGTTGAATAAGGCAGAAAACACGAGGCAAAAAAACTAACAAAATGTAAGTACACAAGAGTCATAGTGTAAAATTGGTGCGTCTGAAGTTGCGTGATGATTAATTAAAATTTTAAAAACTCATTTTTCTTAAATTAATGATTTAACTAATTAATCGTGACCATACAGTGGCTCATACATTGCATTGCAATACCAAGTTAAAAAAATGGGAATTTAATTCCCTGAATTAAACATATAAACAGGTTCTTTGAATAGAATCAGATCAACTCCAAATGTGATTTTCACTTCATTATTTATTTATAAACTTATATAAATCAGCATCACAAATTTACTCTTATTAGAATTCAAGCCTAAATTCACATACACAGAAATTTGCATTATTTATCATCATTAACCTTCATCAATAACTAAATGTATTAATAAAAATAAAATATCATTCATAACACGAAAAATTGAATTGCATCAAATGAATAATTTTAGCTGCTTTAAATTCAAGAGGTGTAACTAAAATGGTAATTCTTATTGAAAGGGGAGGGTCGACGTCTCCCGCATTCGAAGGTACTTAAAAAATTATACTTGCACAAAAGGCGATCGTGGCGCATTTTGATATTCCCACGGCGGTGATCCTTTAATGTTCAGGGTAGGAAGTTGTCGATGATTTTTTAATTCACACAAAGTTTTCAATAATGAGGAAGACGACGCAGCTCACTGTTTTAGAACACCAATCCTCCATGTTGAAGATTCAGTCGGAATGTAGGCTCTCCATAGCAGCGGATTCTGTGCTGTTCACAACTTAGAGATCCTCCATTAGAAGATTCTTCCGGAGATCACGCTATTTTTGGCAATAGTTCATGTTACAAAGTTCACGCTATTTATGGCAAATAGTTCATGTTATGAGATCACATGAAAGATGAATTGTTGCAGATCATAAATCTCACACACTCGATCCATGCACGTTATTCATGGCCACAGATCATTTTGATGCAAAACAAAAAATATTAAGTAGAATGACGACAATTATACTTGGATAAATTTCAAATGAAAAGATTTTCTTGAGTATATCATAAGATTCGTTCAGTTATCCTTTATAAAAAAAATCACCGCTTTTTCTTCTTTTTCCAAGCTACAGTGTAACGATCTTTCTTACGGAGAAATCCTTTACGCTTCATTGCAGTTCCTGACATCTTACTCGAACGAAGGCAGCAGAGAGAAAGATTAATGTGTAACGGACAAATTCCTGACAATGACGCTATGACGCTCGCCAAGTGACGCTAACCTCTTAGCCAATCATTGAAGCTTAAAATTTTCGATTACCAAATAAGGTAATACAACAAGGAAGATTCGTAATGACTCAGATCTTAGATTCTTCTCGAAAACTGAATTTGCCGCCGACATGTGGCGCCATCCCAACGGAAAAATTGTTACCAAATGTCAAAACCCGTAGGTTTTAACATTATCCCCCCTTTCCAGAAAAAAATTTGGAGCAGTACGGCTAAGAAGAATCTCACATACAGGTGATCACACAATACACAAAATCAGTAAAATATCAAAAAGTAAAAAGTAACAAAAATTTTTGTGAGTCGATATGATTCAAAATTCAAATTGAAATACTCAAGTTCAGTGCACACCAAAGGTTCATAAAAAATTAATTTCAAATTGTTAACCAAATAAACTTATCATAATTGTGGCAAAAATCATTTTTCACATTAATATCGTGCAATTGACTTTCATTCAACATTTATATGCTTGATCACATAAAATATTTTGTAGTACTCGTTCACTCATTTTCCAAGTTAGCTAGGCTTGAAAAAGAAAAACAATTAAAACAATAATATACCAGGTAGCTAATCTGATATAAACTTCCATTTCAGTGATTTGCATAACTTTGTCAATGACTAGTACAACTACATAAAACAATATCAAATGCAGAAAAAGTAAACTTTTTAGTTGGCTGGAAAAATTTTGCTGACATGTAATTTTAAAATTTTTTTATCGTTTGCATCATCGTTTTTTACAAGATAGTTCTCGTTTCTAAAGCATTTTATAATGGTATAAGGACCTTTGTACTTGGGCATGAGAGCACCAGGTTTGTTTAGATTTTTTATGAACACCTTGTCATCAATTTCAAATTTTGGGATAGGTCTCCCTTTCAGTTGTTTTTCATGTTGTTTAAAATATTTATCTTCATTCTCACAGACTAATTCCCTATTCTCTTCAACACATTTCTTTATATCCTGTACATACAATTCATAATGAGAAACAAGTTCAGGATCAGAATAGATTTCCATGGGAACATTTATACTTCTACCAAAAAATAGTTCAGCAGGAGAAAAACCGGTGACACTATGTTTGCTGGCATTATAATGCAATTTGAACACAGGAAGTTTTTGTGACCATTCAAAAGTTTTATCAGACAATGAAGAGATTGATTCTTTTAAAATTCTGTGTGTCCTTTCTATCGTGGAGTTTCCCTGAGGGTAGTAGATTGAAGAATTTCTTTGCGTGATGTTTAAACTTTTAAAAAATTGCTTAATCTCATCAGAAATTAAATTAGGACCATTGTCGGTCAAAATGATCTTAGGTACACCATAGGATGAAAAATAATCGTTCAAACATTTAATAATCGAAGTCGAAGAAGTATTTGCTAAGCTGTAAGTTTCCAAAAATCTGGAATAATGGTCTACGATTGTAAGTATGAAAAACTTATTATCAGTACTCCTACACAACTTACCAACTAAATCACACGACAAAAATGAACCAGGAGAAAGATCTTTTTTTGAAATGAATTTAGGTTTTGTATTGTTACGTTTCGGTTTATTTTCTAGACATTTCTGACACGCACGACAAAATTTTTTAACAGCAGTAAACATGGAAGGGAAAAAATACAATTTTTGAAGAAAATTGTAAGTCTTTTGGGCTGCGAAATGAGGCAAATGGGCATTTTCAATGCATGCAAGTCTTAAATTCTTTGGAACATAGATTCTTTTAAGAATTTGTACCCTATCCTTCTTTTTTACCTTCAGAATTTTACACAAAATTTTATCTTCATTTAAGCAAAAATCCTCTGAAATGTTTGTCTCATTGTTTTTTAACTTTTCGATGATTTTAAGGATTTCCTCATCTTTTTGCTGTTCTTCTAAAATAACTTCTTTAGACAAGTTATTCTTTGGTTGGAAAATGTTAAGGTTGTTTATCAAAATTGTATTTAACTCCTCGTCATCATAAACTCTGCTCAAAAAATCTGACGGGTTCAATTTTCCTGGCAAAAATTTTATTTGCATATCGAAATCGGTTAAATACAAAAGCCATCTTGAAACGATATCAGGTTGTTTTTCAATGTGAATGATTTCACTTAAACTCTTACAATCGCAAAGGACAATAAATTTATTCCCATACAAAATTTCTCTGAAATGTTTAATGGAAGAAAAAATTGCAAATAATTCCCTTCTCACAGATGGGTATTTTGACTCAGCAGGTGATAACTTCTTTGAAAAAAATTCGAGAGGAAAAAATTGGTTGTCAATTTTTTGCATGAGAATTCCTGAAATAGCAACTTTGCTTGCATCAGTTGCAAGAAACAAAGGAGCATCCTTAACTAAGTTTTTAAGGGTAGGTTTGTTTAAAATTATGTCCTGTATTTTCTCAAAGGCATCTTGACATTCATTGGACCAAACAAATGGGATATTCTTTTTAGTGAGATCAACAATGGGTGAAACAATTTCAGCATAATTGAAAATTAAATGTCGAAAATAATTGGTCATTCCTAAAAAGGTTTGTACCTGTTTCACATTTTTAGGTACTGGGAATTTGTTTACTTTATTAATGTTGTTATCAGAAGGAGAAAAACCATTTCGGTCAATTTTGAAACCAAGGTAAGTTATCGAAGGTTGACAAATTTGAAGTTTAGCTGGGTCGAGGGTTAAATTGAACAGTTTCAGTCTATCAAACACTTTTTGCATTAATTCTAACATTGACTTCATGTCATCAGCAGCCAGAACTATATCATCGAGAAAATATTCCAAATTTGGACCTTTTAAATCCTTTAAACACTTTGATAAAAGAGCACAGAAGTAACTTCCACTATTTTTTGTTCCAAATGGAATTCTACAAGCAATAAAGATTGCGAAGAATATTGAAAATGCATTAAATAATCCTAATAATTTTGTTAATCAGCAGTTGGAAATTAATGTGTTGCTGCAGTCACAGGACGAAACAAATAAGAAAATTCAATTACTCACGGAATCTGTAAATTCATTGAAAAGTTCAAAAGGGGTGAATGAGAATGCTGAACCATTTAAATATGACGTTAATTCACTTCAAGCTAACCCTGGCATTCCAAACAATCATTTTTTTAATCAACAGGCTCCTTCTGGCAGTCAAATTAATTTCCCTGTTCAAAGTATCCAGTGTCACATTTGTGGTAAGAACCACATTACTACAAAATGTTTTTATTTTCCAGGCAACAGTAGGAATCCCAGTTTTCAGAGCAATTTTAACAGGGGCAGAGCCCATTTTCGAGGTTTTCATAATGGACAGAGAGGGAGGAATTTTTATAGACCGTATCGCAGGAATAATTTTTTTCAAAGGGGGAATTTAAACTAAAGGGGGGTATTCGAAGTGAAGCTAGCCATGATTCGGAACCCCATAATCATGTCTTTAAGACTGAAGAATGGCAGGATCCTGAAATTGTTAGGGGGAATTTTTCTTCAAATTTTACTAATGGTGACAAATTTTTCTCGGATAGAGTACTAATGTCGTGTACCAATAATGACAATTCCCTACCCATTATTGAGTTAAATTTTAGGGACTTTAAAGCATACGGATTACTAGATAGTGGAGCAAATGTTTCAGTTTGTCAGCTTTCTGTTCTTGAAATGATCAAGGAATGCTCAAAAGTTAATTATGTCTCAAGGGGGGTAAAAATAAAAACAGTCAACAATGAAACCATAAATTGTATGTCAGCTGTAGATCTCAAATTTAAAATTCAGGGAAAATGGTTTTCAAATCTTTTTTTTACTACCAATTTTGATTGGAATGCTAGTTATCAATTTATTTTAGGCTATGATTTTTTTCAACGTAATAAAGTAATTTTGGATACCGTCAACAAAACAATTGTTACTGACAAGGCCAAAATTGATTTCATAACTATTTCTCCTAATGAAATTATTCAGGCAAATGATTCAGAGCAAAAGGACAAAATTCAAAATGAAAATTTGATTGGGCAGGATAAGGAAATTAGACAGGCTAATGCATTAATAGCTAAAGAATCAATTAGTAATAACGTGCAGAGTCTTTCGACAAATTATTTCAAAGTTAAATCTGCTCTTAATGTCAAAATTTCTCCAAATTCTTTTGAAATTGTAAAAATCGGTATTCCTAATCAACTTAAAAAATCTGAATTAATACTTTTTTCTCCTGGTAAAATTCAAAAGAAGTGTGATATTAAATTTTCAATTCATTCAGCCAAAGAAGCAGCAGGATTTTATGTAATTGTTGAGAATAATTCTAACAGTCAATTAATTATCCAAAAGGAGCAATGTTTGGGAATTGTCCAAGAAATTTGTGAGAGGGACTTAGTGAATTCTCCTGAAACTAATAAATTTCAAATAAACAGTTTAACACTTGAGGAGGTTAGAGATTTGAGAAAAAAGGAACTTTCACCTAGTGATTTTAATTTAGACCACCTGAATAAAACTGACAAAGATAAAATCACAAAGTTATTAATGAGCAACTCTGAAGTTTAAAATTGGTGCGTCTGAAGTTGCGTGATGATTAATTAAAATTTTAAAAACTCATTTTTCTTAAATTAATGATTTAACTAATTAATCGTGACCATATAGTGGCTCATACATTGCATTGCAATACCAAATTAAAAAAATGTGGGAATTTAAATCCCTGAATTAAACACATAAAAAAAGATTTTTGAATAGAATCAGATCAACACCAAATGTAATTTTCACTTCATTATTTATTTATAAACTTATATAAATCAGCATCACAAATTTACTCTTATTAGAATTCAAGCCTAAATTCACATACACAGAAATTTGCATTATTTATCATCATTAACCTTCATCAATAACTAAATGTATTAATAAAAATAAAATATCATTCATAACACGAAAAATTGAATTGCATCAAATGAATAATTTTAGCTGCTTTAAATTCAAGAGGTGTAACTAAAATGGTAATTCTTATTGAAAGGGGAGGGTCGACGTCTCCCGCATTCGAAGGTACTTAAAAAATTATACTTGCACAAAAGGCGATCGTGGCGCATTTTGATATTCCCACGGCGGTGATCCTTTAATGTTCAGGGTAGGAAGTTGTCGATGATTTTTTAATTCACACAAAGTTTTCAATAATGAGGAAGACGACGCAGCTCACTGTTTTAGAACACCAATCCTCCATGTTGAAGATTCAGTCGGGATGTAGGCTCTCCATAGCAGCGGATTCTGTGCTGTTCACAACTTAGAGATCCTCCATTAGAAGATTCTTCCGGAGATCACGCTATTTTTGGCAATAGTTCATGTTACAAAGTTCACGCTATTTATGGCAAATAGTTCATGTTATGAGATCACATGAAAGATGAATTGTTGCAGATCATAAATCTCACACACTCGATCCATGCACGTTATTCATGGCCACAGATCATTTTGATGCAAAACAAAAAATATTAAGTAGAATGACGACAATTATACTTGGATAAATTTCAAATGAAAAGATTTTCTTGAGTATATCATAAGATTCGTTCAGTTATCCTTTATAAAAAAAATCACCGCTTTTTCTTCTTTTTCCAAGCTACAGTGTAACGATCTTTCTTACGGAGAAATCCTTTTCGCTTCATTGCAGTTCCTGACATCTTACTCGAACGAAGGCAGCAGAGAGAAAAAATTAATGTGTAACGGACAAATTCCTGACAATGACGCTATGACGCTCGCCAAGTGACGCTAACCTCTTAGCCAATCATTGAAGCTTAAAATTTTCGATTACCAAATAAGGTAATACAACAAGGAAGATTCGTAATGACTCAGATCTTAGATTCTTCTCGAAAACTGAATTTGCCGCCGACATGTGGCGCCATCCCAACGGAAAAATTGTTACCAAATGTCAAAACCCGTAGGTTTTAACACATAGGATCTTTCAAAAATATACAAATATTACGATATCTTTCACCTAGTTTTGAAACATCATTGTTCTTTGGAAGGAACTCTAAGAAGTATTCTTTTAAAGCTGAATACTGCTCAATGAACCTATCACAAACAGGGGATAAAGTAAGCCACCTACTACTCACGTGTTTCAAAATTACATGATCAGCTTCCACACCAAGCAAAGTATTTATTTGCACATGATGAAAGTCTTCTTGCCTTGCAGCAGACATTCTCAAAAAAATAAAAACATCATCAATCAAACTTATAACATCACAATCTAACTTATTTAATCCCTTTTTCATACCATTATTTATAGTATGCAAAGCACAGGTCCCAATGTCTACCAAATTCTTAAAATTCAAAGAATCCAGATAACAGTTAAATTTTTTCAAAAATAATAAATTCACATTCGGACCATCTGAAGAACATTGCAAACATTTATCAATACTTAAATTATTGCTTTCAATGAAATTCTTCACAATTTCAAAAATCTTAGCAGCATCTAAATGACCTACAAATTCAGATTCACAATAGGACACCACAATGTTTTCAAATTTCTCAGACCAATATGAAATGTGAATATCCAGTTGTTTTTTGGATTGCTTCGTTGTTGTTTCATCAAAATAGAGAGTAAAAAAAGACCTACCAATGTCTTGAAACAATTGTTTGCGAAAATAAGGTGCAAGTCCAAATTTTGTTACATAACGTGCCTTTGTTTCTGAAAGTGTGACATTCATCACAATCATTGAATCATCAAATACCTCGGCACATATTTCTACCAAATCTCCCAAATTCGAAAATGAGTAATTGCATTTAATAGCATGCAAAAGTAATAAAATTTCAGCCTTTATGACTTTTTCTTTTGCATTAGATGGTAACCACATTCTTCCACTTCCTTCGGTAGCTGATGCCAGTTTCAGAACAGATGAACTAAACTCAATTGATTTACTTTACTTTTAATTAGTTTTTTGTGTTTTTCACTGTTTGCATGAGAGTTTATCTGGGAATAGCCCATGCTCGCAATGCTGAACGATTTTTCACATACAACGCAAAATGCAGTGTATTCATCGCATGGCTTGCACCAACTGCCGACGTTGTCCCCATTTTGGTCCTTTTTTCCTTCAGAAATCCAAGATTGATTAAATTTTGTCTTTCGACCCATTGCTTAATTCAAAAATAAAAACACCACCCTTTCACAAAGCCACGCTTAGAATTCGAAATGTAAACAATCAAGAACGGCAGTTGCAGTTACGATACTCTGGCTGTCTTTCCTTTTACGTCAATACGGTTTTTTTCACCGATGCCGCAATTCAGAAATACCGCATGAGCGTTCTCAAGTATGATTGGTCGCCTGTACGCTTACGCACGTTTACGCGCAGTAAACACGTGGCAGGCGAAACGATTTTTACCATTTCTTAAGTTAAATTTTTTATTTTTCAAATCCTTACAGTTGAATTCGGTTGAATTTTTTTTAGAAAACTAGAATATTATAGATATTTAAGGACATTAATTGGGAATATAAAAAATTAAGGACATTTAAGGACACTTAATTTTTTTTAAGGAATTTCAGGAATTTAAGGACAACTTCGAGCCCTGCATTTTATAAAGAAATGTTTCAAACTAACCTATACCTACACAAGGATAAGTGGGAAATAATGCACAGATGCTTGCAGAATATATACAAAATGTCTTGAGTGGTAGATTGTGGAAGTAACATTCCTCTTGGCATACATGCAGTTTGAAATCATTACATTCATCCAGTGTATTTTGATAGTGGGAGAATGTAGAACTATCCTAGAGCTATATATCAGCAAGTTAAAAAGCCTACTTTCAACATCTTTTAACTGATGAAAAAGTGACTCTTAATCAGATTCATTGTCATTTAAAGCCTGTATGGTCACAATGCTATTCATAGATCTAATGTAAATCAAAAGGGAGTAATTTTGTGGTTGCCAGCTTAAATTATCCATAAAAGTATCAAGAGTTCCACTATTTTAAACTATCGAATTCCAGAAAAGTGGATAAAGAATAATTATCAGTAGTTGAATTTATGGGAATGTTATGGAGTTTAAGATGTGCTCAGTTCACTATCATTCATGTGAAATTCAGAATAGTTTGCAAAAGAAACCATTTTCTCTCTCCAAATTGTACACAGAATAATAAATACAAAGCAAGACCACATTTGAGGACTGGTGCGCATAAGGATTGTAAAATTCTGAAAACTGTTGATCACTTCACTCTCCATGGTCCCCATACCTACTACAAATCGTGGTTTAAACGGAATGGGGCCCTGAAGAGCGCTCTGTTCTTTTGATCGAGACGGAGGGCCGAGCAAACCCTTAGTCCAGTACCCCCAGAGGTATCATTTCCCTTGGAGGACTTTGTGACCACGACCTTTATTTTACGCCGCCTAGCCACCATAAGTAACAACGGTGGATCTTTGATCGGCTAGGATGAACCCGGGACACTCCGGTTACGAGTATAACGCCTTACCGATTGGGCTACCAAGGCCCAACCTGTTGATACTGCAACAAAGTTAATATTTCAAAAAGTCTTACATTAATTAGAATTGAAACTTTTTCACAAACAAACCTTTAGGACTTGCCCAGGCTCGCAAGTCAATTTCCCTGGCATAAGCAGAATGAACAGCTTCATCACATAGGTATGGAAGATGTGGAGAAATAACGGAAGACTTTTCAAGTTCAATACTGAGATCCATCTCAAGGATTTCTTTGCCTCTATCCTCTTCGGGTTGCCGGACAGCTCCAGGATTCCGCTGAAACAGTTTCTTTTTTTATACTAACGAAGCTAACATAAAAGATTAATAAGTAGAAAGTTATATAGCATGCAATCTTTACAAAAAACAACACTTCAGAAAATCTCAAACAGAGGTCTAAAGATGCTTCCTTTGCAAGTGGGAGAGAGCAGCCTAGCATAAAGCAGCATATAAAATCAGAGAATAATGTGAAGTCTAAAACTGATTTTTAAAAATGAAATTGGAATAAAATAACTCAATTTCAGTCGGCCTATTTTTAGTTATTGATCCATTTTTCTTATTAATTCCCAGTCAAGGTCGTATCCAGAAATTTTTTTCAGGGAGGGCTCAGTTTCGCACATGAGTTCTGAGGATTTCCATGGTCAGCTTCATTATTTGAGAGAATGGGTTTACCTGATAATGTTATCATGTAGAATCTGGAAGATCAAACAAATCCACAAGCTTTAGAAGAATTATCACATAAGCACTAAAAATTACTGAAGGAATTCTAGTTAATATTAAGCTTACTGAAAATGCTTAATCTATATATATAAAAATGGATATATGAGCTAATATTTAGAAAAGTGCTAATTTGAGTCCCAAGTGAATTTTCACTAGTATTTCAATAACTAGTTAAAAAAAAAATTCCCCAGAAAGAAGATAAGTTTTGCTTTCATTTCATCTAATAACATCAGAAAAAAAAAATTTTCTTCATAAAATATTGTTTTTATACATCAAAAATCAGATCGTTAACGTGTCTCAAGTAGCAAAGTTTAGCATGCAAACAGGTCATGCGCATGTTCTAACTTCCCAAAAAAACGCACTTGCACAAAAACGATTCTATTTTTACCCTTTTGTTAATATTTTACTTCATTTTTGTTTTAAACGATTCCTGATTTTCTAGCCGATGCGAAATAAGGGTGTCCCTAGTTCCACCATCAGAGGGGTAACAATAACTTCCGATCTATGTTTAGGCTCCCAAAATCACTTCCTGTACCTATACCACGTGATACTGAGTAAATGGTGGGATGTTTTATCGAATCGTAATTAAAAATTTGCATTGTTGAAGTTGTGTGTTGTTTCAAAACAAAACAAATGTTTTATGAGCTTGGATTTCCTAATCTTATAGTTTATTTTGTCTAAAAACCTTTTGCTTTTTACCTCACGTGCTTTTTAGCCTACTTTCCCGTAAAAAATAAAAGAAAGACGAAAAAGTATTAAAAGTAGCTGAATGCATCTAAAAAATATCGCCAAGTCCAAAAAATATCGCCAAGTTCAAAAATATCGCCAAGTTAAAAAAATAAAAAGGTAAAATGAATATCGAAAAATTAAAAATTTGAAAGTAGGGTATTGAGATGGGGAATTTGTGTGTCGGTCGGTCGGTCGGTCTGTCTGTCCCCCCCTAATAACTTTTGAATGAACATTCCGATTTGGACAAACTTTTTTTTGTTGGAAAGATCTCGGCGAGTACAGCTCATTCCCATATTTGGTTTTTCGATTTGAACAATTTTTGGTTCAACTTTGAACAGTTCAAACAACCTGTCCCGCGATGCTAACTTCTGAATGAACAGTCCGATTTGAACAAATTTTTTTTTGTTCGAAAGATCTTATCAAGGATACTTCATTCTCGTATTTACATTTCCGATTTGAACAATTTTTCGTTCAACACTTAACCGCTCAAGCAAGCTGTCACCCCTAATAACTTTTGAGTGAACAGTCCGATTTAAATAAACTTTTTTTTTGTTCGAAGAATCTCAGCAAGGATACTTCATTACCGTATTCAAATTTTCAATTTGAACATTTTTTCGTTCAACATTGAACCGTTCAAGCAACCTTTCCCCACCTAATAACTTCTGAGTGAACCATCCGAATGGAATAAACTTTTTTTATTGGAAAGATCTCGGAGAGTACAGCTCATTCTTATATTTTATTTTTCGATTTGAACAATTTTTGGTTCAACTTTGAACCGTTCAAACAACCTGTCCCGCGATGAAGTGAACAGTCCTTTTGAGTGAGTCAGATTTGAACAAACTTTTTTTTGTTCGAAAGATCTTATCAAGGATACTTTATTCTCGCATTTACATTTCCGGCTTGAACAATTTTTCGTTCAACATTGAACCGCTCAAGCAAGCTGTCACCCCTAATAACTTTTGAGTGAACAGTCCAATTTAAATAAACTTTTTTTTTGTTCGAAGGATCTCAGCAAGGATATTTCATTACCGTATTTAAATTTTCAATTTGAAAATTTTTTCGTTCAACATTGAACCGTTCAAGCAACCTTTCCCCACCTAATAACTTCTGAGTGAACCATCCGAATGAATAAACTTTTTTTTGTTGGAAAGATCTCGGAGAGTACAGCTCATTCTTATATTTTATTTTTCGATTTGAACAATTTTTGATTCAACTTTGAACCGTTCAAACAACCTGTCCCGCGATGCTAACTTTTGAGTGAACAGTCCGATTTGAACAAACTTTTTTTGTTCGAAAGATCTTATCAAGGATACTTCATTCTCGTATTTACATTTCTGGTTTGAACAATTTTTCGTTCAATATTGAACCGCTCAAGCAAGCTGTCACCCCTAATAACTTTTGAGTGAACAGTCCGATTTAAATAAACTTTTTTTTTGTTCGAAGGATCTCAGCATGGATACTTCATTACCGTATTTAAATTTTCAATTTGAACATTTTTTCGTTCAACATTGAACCGTTCAAGCAACCTTCCCCCACCTAATAACTTCTGATTGAACCATCCGAATGGAATAAACTTTTTTTGTTTGAAGGATCTTGGAGAGGCTCATTCCCATATTTCGCTTTTTGATTTGAACCATTTTACGTTCAATACTGAACTGTTCAGAAAAAAAATTTAACATTAGCGCCAACGGGGAATTAAAGTTGAATGTTGATCCTGAACTTAAAGTCGGATTTCCTTCAAACTAACTTTGTAAGAAAATGGTTTTGATAAATAACGTTTGTAAAATACTTTTCTGAATAATCTTCTGTGAGGACTCTGATTCCGACTCCGTCTCCGCAAACATGGCGGAAATGCAGACTCAGAAAAAAAATGACTGACTGTGCAGACGATTTTTTGTTTATTTATTCATTTGTTTTATTTTATTTATTATTATTATTATTATTATTGGCAGACGTTTTTTTTTTTTTTTGTAACAAAAATGTTTCATTCACGAGGGCATTTTATTCTTTATTTATATTTAACAACTGGCAACGGATTAAAAGCGAAATTCTTCGAGACATTTTATCAACGGACGAGTTTTTTTTTTTTTATTTTTTTTTCTTTCTTTGATAAAATGTGTTTTGATGTACTTTGTACTTTTAATTTTTTTTTTTTTTGAAAACAATAGAGGAATTTTTCTACGGAAGAACTGTAACAGCTACATTCTTTAAAAGGTGCGACAAAACTTTATTTATTCATTTATTTACTTTTTATGTGTCTATTTCATGTGATGAGAGGGGTATATTTTGCTTTTAGAAATCAGCTTTAAATGGTAAAAAGGTATGTTTGACATAATTTTTAGTCTCAGATAATTAAGAGAATAATCATCAGATGCTAGAATGCCGATGTCAATGTACGGGAAAGTAGGCTCGTTTAGTTCTTGACAGAACTTCTTGTTTAAACCTAAAATGCTTTTTTATAATGAAATTTGATTTTTTAGCTAGTAATATCTTTCTTAAGATAAGGAGACCAAAACTGAACAGCATACTCTAAATAAAGTCTTACCAAACTTCTATATAAAGGCAGAAGAATTCTAGTGCATCATGGAGCCTCTGTGCCAAGTTTGATGAAAATCTGACGAAAACTGGATTTGTATAAGGAACAAACATACATATATATATATATATATATATATATATATATATATATATATATATATATATATATATATACACATATGAGCCAATATTTAGAAAAGTGCCAATTTGAAGTTGGAGTTCTCTCAGAAAAAAATTAATATTGGATTCTAAGTCTAAATTGGGTCTAAATGCAAGAAAATAAAAGGGGGGAAGTCATGGAAGTTATTTACCCCCTCCTTAGATTACTCACTTTTAAGCCGTTACAGATATGACGAGTGTTACAGATCTGATGTTAATATGAGCTACATATTTGAGTTTATGCTTTCAGTCTTTGTTAAAATCTCTAAAGATCAAGGTTGTCATTTCGTCCACTTTTTTGCAAAAAGTCCGGGATGCCGGAAGAAATGGACGAAATGGACAAAATTGGACGAAATGGACAAAATGGAAGAAATGAAAAAAAAAAAAAACATGCAAATTTTGTTTCATACATTTGATGTTTCAAAATGTTATGATGTACAATTAGTATCTTTCTAGCATTACCTATTTCCCAAAACAGAATAATGGTATCATACAAAAAAGAAAAGAATGGCAATTAAGCCAGGGCCGTATTTAAGGGGTGGATTTTTAGGGTTCAAACTCCTTCCGAAAATTTTAAAAACTATTACAAAAATGCTTTTCATGGGTTCTCACTAAAAACAATTTTATTGCTATTTTATTTTGATTTTCTTATTTACTTTGAAACTGCATTTGAAAAATGAAATTATCATTGAACAATTAAAGTACAAATTAAGGGTTTTTTCTGCAGTATTTATTGTTATTCAAGTTATTGCAAAAAAAAAAAAAAACCACCAAATATCTTCAAATTTGTAAGTATCAAACTCTACATTTAACACATCTTACAAGTGTCGTAAAATATAAATTTCAAAAGTACTTCTTTGAATGCGTGTATCTGAGTTAACTCATCTATCCAGATTTTTTTTTCTTCATTGAAAAGATGATTTTTTTTTTTTTTGCATTTTTCATGTTGATATCTTTTTAACATCCATTGTAACAAAAATCAACAGTATATAGAATATAAAATAAAATTTTATTAACTTCATAGATTTCACGAGAAATAGGTTTGATAAAATCCTCCCCGAAACTAAAGTCTGGTTACGACCCTGAATTAACCCATTGATTTTTAACTAATTTTAGTTGAAAGAAATATAATTTAACATAGTGAATAAACTATTGAGCGTAAATACATTATTATAGAGTAGACAAATGAAAAAAACGTTTTTTTAATATATGTAATTTTTTAAACGAAATTAAAGAGTATTCTGTCACCTTAGATATTTATTTAACACATTACAATCCCTTAAAAAGTGAACTTTATACGATACTTTCTCATAAATTCTATGGGTAAATTTTGTTTGAATTAAATACACATATAAATGATTATCATTTGTATTTTAAAATACATTAGATGCTACAACAAATATCGGTTTAATTTTGATTCAAAGACTAAATCAAAACTGAAGATCTAAATATTAAATAAGAATCTGCTCTAAAACAAAAAGTGCATGTCAAACAGTTTTGGTTTAGTTTGATTGGCTAGGACTACAAACTGCATCAAAATTGATAATGGCTTATAAAAGCTTAAATTTTAAGGACAAACAACTTACTGATGAAGCATTTGACGATTACTGATTTTTTTCTCTGTATGCACAGTGGATATCCTTTAAAATTTAACAATATGACTTTTATACATTTGTGTAAAAATTCCTTTTTCTTATTCTGCATTATTCATTTTACATTACATTTTTTAAGGATTTAATGAATGTTGCCCCATTGTAAAATATTTATGTGTACAGCATTGTGTTATTATAGGAACATATTTCATTTCATGGCAACATTTTCTTTCTTGACATCAAATAATGTTTACTTCATAAGGTTTTTAATATTTTGAGACTCAAACCTTTTTAAATTTTTATTTCTACTTTTGTATTTTTTTATACTTTTATTGTTGGCAATGAAACTCCTTCACAACAAATAGACATTTTATAATTATATACTGCTGACGTGTGCTCTCAAAGCATTAAATCTTATCGTTAATATTCATTTCTTTTATATACAGATATTATATTTTTATAATATCTGTTGTTTATTAAATATTTGTTTGTATACATAATTATCTGTGCTAAATTTGATAATAAAACTATAACCTCATTGAAAAAAATCAATATTTTAAAACATTACTTTTAAACTTTGGATTTTTTAATCAAGAACTGTCATTTTCCTTAAAGTGGACAAAATGGACAAAATGCTATTTTGTCCGGGGCGGTTTTTTCCAGGTTTTTTCCGGCGGTTTTTTCCGCCCCGGACGAAATCAAACAACCCTGCTAAAGATGATATCATTTCCTTGCATTTTTAACATAGAATTAAGATAATTATATTAAAATATATATATTACCATATATACTCGCGTATAAGTCGAGAAATTTAGTCCAAAAAATGAAGTTAGGGGTTCGACTTATATGCGGGGCAGAATTTCCGAAAATTTTTCCCGAACAGCAACGAGAAGATTTTTCCGATTCAGAGCCCAACTATTTTAAACAAACGCTAAAGAAGTAAATACTCATACATTCTACTGTATTTTTGCATGGTTTGATTGTGAAATAAAGAATAAATAATTACAATTAACGACCGACAGCGTAAAAAGTGAGGGAATTGCCGTATTGGCGAATTTTCCGATTGATGGTGTTTATCTTTTTGAAACAGAATGTAATATGGCTACATCGCAAAATTTCATTGATAATAATGAAAAATAAAAGCAACAGATAGCAAAAATTGTAACCTCAAAATCGAACCCTTACAAAAACTAAGATTGTAAAATCGAACCCTTTACAAAAATCGCGATCGCAAAAATGAAACCCTTTTTGTGAAAAAGAATAACAATCGTGCTATTTTCAACATAAGAATTCTCACTGTATTTCATTTTCCTTCTTTTTAAAACGATTATATTCAAAAATCGTGGTAAAACGTTCCCGGATCAGTCCCGATTTACAAAAATCGCGATCACAAAAATGAACCCTTTTTGTGAACCCCTTTTGTTTTTAACACAAGAATGTTCAGTTCATTTCATTTTTATTCTTTTCAAAATATTTATGTTCAAAAATCGCGGCAAAACGTTCCCGATCGTTTCAGAAAGTGCTGTCTCGACTTATACGCGGGTTTTCGATTTTTTCCCGATTTTCCTTCAAAAAGTAGGGGTGTCGACTTATACGCGAGATCGACCTATACGCGAGTATATACGGTAATTTATTGGAAAGGGTACAAAGGAGGGCTACAGGGTCAGTGAATGGATTTTCTAATTTAGACTATGATTCCAGACTTAGAATGCTTAACATGTATAGTCTTGAGCAAAGGAGAACCAGGGGGTGGCCATGATTCAGTTGTTTAAATTTATCAAAATGAAAGATGTTATAGAGTTAAATTTTTGCACGGAAAGCAGAACAAGGGGTCATTGTTATAAGCTGCTTAAATCTCAGGCTAACCTGGAAATTCGGAAAAATTACTATTTTAGCAGAGTAGTGGGTACTTGGAGTAGTTTACCGGAAGAGGCGGTAAGGACCAAGGGGGTAGATAGTTTTAAGAGGGCCATTGATCTTCATTGGGGTCTGTAATTTGACTAGGACCAGCATTGTTGGGCGCAGAGCCTGTTGCTGGTCGTCCCATTTGTATTTGTATAATTCACATGGGAGGGGGAGGGGGGGATTTTTAAAAAATTCAAAAAGCTCATAATTCAAATTTTTTGTTTAAAAATGGCCATTTTCTTTCAATTTTGAAAAGATCGAGTAATAGAGATAAGCCTTTAAGCATAAAAAATTGATAGAATTTAACACATTTAAATATGAGTATTTTAAAACTAAGATTACGACTAACAATGAATTATCAATTTAGGGCTCCTCTATTTCATTTTAGCATGAAATAAGTTAAAAACAATTATAATTATACTTGGTTACTTTAAAATATGCGTATCGATTTAGAAATTTTGCATTGTCTACATGGAAATTGCACGAAAGCCAACAGTTTCACTCTTTTTTTCATACACTACTGTTGAGGCATTTCATTTATTTTATGTTTATCAAATTAAGCTTACGCTTTTATTTATGTCCTCATATCTCAGTTATTTCTAAGCATTTTCTAACAAATCTAATGCTAAATAGTTTGTTTTAACACGACCTCCATCATGAGTATTCGTTATATAAATACTTCAAAAAGTATTCGTTTAACCCCTTCCTTCTCGCTCCCGTAAAAATGACGGGGTGAAGTTTCGTCCTCTATTTCTCGCGCCCGTGATATTTCCGGGCTGAACTGTTCAAAAATAATGCGCAAAAAATAATAAAACAATCTATTTCTTTTGCCCGGAATCATGTTTTATTTCTCAATATGTACAACAGATGGCTACACTAGTCTATTTGCAACGTTTTTAGAGATAGTAACTAGGTACTATTGTCCTGATTGTGATGTTGGCCTTTGCATCGCATGCTTTGAAATTTATCACACAAGAAAAAATTACTAGTATTTATTTTAATTATGCGTAAATGCAATAAAATTCTCTTTGAATGTTTCAATCACATACTTTTTATTTTCTCTCTTTGTTGGAAAACAAACATTTAGTCATAATAACCCTGAATGTTGGCTTTCCCATTTTTTTATTTATTTTTTGATTTCAAGCTAAAAATTAACTTAAAAATTAAAAATGAATGCAAATATTGTATATACACTCAGTTTTATATAATTTTCTTGAATAAAAAAATAGGCACTTTTATAACCATTTTCTTCAAAATTATGCGAGCGTTAAGGGGTTAACGTTGATTGAATAATAATTTATGCACAAAACAATTTCAATCGTTTGCATTTAACCATTGCTGCTAAAGCTAAGTGGGAGAAAAGTCCATAGCACCGTAACTATGACAACAATCAGGGGAAAAGTGCAGAGAGGGGGAAATTAATTACACTTCCGGCCGCCTTGTCTCTTTACACAGGGTATAGCTAGGTTGTATTAATAAGCACCGGGTCAATGCCGGGTAATAAGCTAGTCAATATATATAAAGAGGACTGGCTCTGTTTGCTTATTTGTAAGTATGTTTGTAAACGATGGCCAGAAGCCCCACAGCACCTACAGACCTGAAACTTGGTACAAAATTCAAACATATCCCTGTGATCTGCACCTCGAAGGCCGAATTCTAAATTTCAAATTAGTTATTTTTAAATTAATTAATTAGTCTCATTTTTGGTGTATCCCGCCTAATTGAAAGGGAAAAACTTTACTCCGCCCCATAACATTATACCGTAATTTCTGGAAGACGCGCCGTTGCGCTTACGAGTTTAAAAGTTAAATTTTTTGAACTGCGGCGTTTCTGCCGATGCGGCGATTCTGATCAACTATTTTTTTTCACGCCGCATCACCACGCAGTTTATTATTCAACCATTGAGGAGTCCGATTTTGATGGATTTGATTAATGTTTATTTAGTTATTGATATTTACTTTATGATTTATTCATTTTATTTTTGATTGCTGTAAATAATAAATGTCCTTCTTTTTCGATATTTTGTTTCATGCAGTTTTTAATTCCTTTGTTGTGAGACTATTAAGGTAGGTTTATTTTTTGTTCAAAACGTATTTAAAATGCTTTTTTATTGTAATAAGTCATAATGTGTCAGCAATTATAGCCGCGGCGATTACGGCGATTCTGAGCATTTTTTTTCTCCGATTCACTTTTGGGGGGTGCGGCGCTTCTGCCGATGCGGCGTTTCTTCCGGAAATTATGGTACGTCTCTGGAAAGGGTTTTTTTTTCTGAAAAAGAAAAGTTTTAGTACATTTCTCTCCGTTAATTAGAGCAGGAGATGTTAATTAATCAAATTTAGTCAATTTTCAAGGCCTATCTCTATATGCAAAACTGAAACACTAGGTCCATTTTCCAGACAAACTGCTCTCTCTTCAGTGATTTAAATTTGCGTTTAGAGTTAAGCCCTGAAAATTAAATAAATTTGAGTAATTAATATCTCCTGTTACTTACTTAACTTGATGTCTTTTAGATTTATTTGACGAATTGTTTTAAACTTTAACAGGACTTTTAGTGAAATTTAAAAGGTTGTGGATAGCATTTGAATTAAGAACATAATAATTTTACTTCAGAGGGTTGAAGTGAATTTAAATTTTTTCAGTTGACTTCCTTTACATTTATTGCACGGGCATTGCAGTGCGGGTACTGCTAGCATGTAAAGATGACGGGCTCTGTATGTTTGCAACAGATGGCCAATGCCCCCACAGCAACTACAGACCAGAAACTTGGCACAAAATTCGAACGTATCCCCGTAAAATGCACTTTGGAGGTCAAATTCTAAATTTCGAATTAGTTATTTTTTAATTTATTAATTAGTCTCATTTTTGGTGTTCCCAGCATAATTGAAAGGGGAAACTTTCCCCCACCCATAACATTATATATCGCTGGAAAAGTTTTTTTTTTTCTGAAATAGAAGAGTTTTGGCACGTTTCTCTCCGTTAATTAGAACAGGAGATATTAATCAATCAAATTTAATCAATTTTCAAGGCTTAACTGTATACGCAAAACTGAAACACTAGGTCCATTTTCCAGACAAACTGCTCTTTCGTCCCTGAAGTTACATAGTGGTTTAAATTTGCACATAGAGTTAAGCTTTGAAAATTGACTAAATTTGAATAATTAATAAGTATCTCCTCTAACTTACTTAATATATTTAAACTACTTAATAAAGGGTAAACTTACTTAATAAAGGGTACAAAGAAGGGCTACAAGGTTAGTAAACGGATTGTCTAATTTAGACTATGATTCCAGACTTAGAATGCTTAATATATATAGTCTTGAGCAAAGGAGAACCAGAGCAGGCGCGTAGCGAGAGGGGGGGGGGGCTGAGGGGGCTGCAGCTCCCCCCCCCCCTGAAATTTTAACTCTCGGTTGTGGTTTCGATTAGGACTATGGTCCTTGTTTCAATGAAAAATCAGAAAATGTGTCACCGCCACAGCAGTAGAAAACAATACATTTCGACCTACAGAAAGAAGGAATTCGCTCATTAACCCATTAACCGCCGAAACTCGAAATCATTTTTTGTTTTTGATAGAAATCATAAAAGTTGTTATTTTGAGCCCCTACAATAGTATTATGCTGCAAAAAGAACAAAATTTCACTTACATTTAGAAATATAGGGTGTTGCGTTGACGCAACGTCAGCGGAAAAGAGGTACGGATGCTAAGTAGTTTTATTTAATACAATTCCGCAGTTTCAATGCGTTTTAGACAGGTAAAATCTGTATGAGCTTTGATATGGTTTTGAAACGTGCAGAGAACTTTAGAAGAAATTGAAATTTGTTTTAAAAAAATCAATCTTCACAAATTTAAAATTTAACAAAAATTTGATTATCCAAGGTTATCCATGATAAACTTCGTTGCAATCGGGTTGGAGAGCAATATCACAAGCATTGCAACGATAAACAGTTGGACAATGGCAATGGGGCCGGGGTCAGCCCGATCAGTAAGGCGTCGGACTCGTAACCGGAGGGTCCCGGGTTTGATCCTAGCCGATCAAAGATCCACCGTTGTTACTAATGGTGGCTGGGCGACGCAAAATAAGGGTCGTGGTCACAAAGTCCTCCAAGTGAAACGATGCTTCCGGGGGTACAACCCAGTTGTTTGCTCGTCCCTTGGTCTGGTTCAAAAGAACAGAACGCTCTGAGCTAAATCGGGCTTCCACCTTAATGGTGCTCGTAAAAACGGAAGCCGTACTTATTCCACGTTAAATCGGGTAGATCGGTCTACTCGGGCTCGTTTATCCGAGTGGTTTCAGAAACAACACAATGGCAATACTTGCACCGTATTCTTTCGTTATTTGTAAACCTTGCTGTAAAAAGCCCCCCAGATACTGGCATTGGTAAGCTGAATGTGCTTGGCCGCCCTGTACATATACTTTTCTTATGTGTATTATTATCAAAGGGGGGGGGAGGCACTGTAAAAACTTAAGTGCAACCTCTCGTCTAAAATCCAACAGTGACTTTCTATTTGCTTCTTCAGATAGTCATGAAAGTTTCCAAGCATTTGTTTGCACAACATCAATATAATTTGAAAATATTGGGCACCATTTTTTCTCTCTGACTCCAATTCTATAATTTGAAACTAAATTATCGCACAAATCAACATTTAATGTTATATTGCTCAATGATGCAAAGCTGAGGAACAGAAACATTTTTCTTCTGAATTCTGGAGTAGCGAGAAACGATCTTTACAAGGCTCAATTTTACCGTAAGTAGAACCTCGAATCATCATCATCAAATTTTTCATTTATTTTATTTTTTTTTCAAAAACCTGTTCGAATGCTTCTTAAGCTAAGATATCTTGTTCTGGGCATTTCAAAAGGCGGAGACGAAAAAAAAAGCTTGCACAGTCAAAACGCACAGAATAAAAATGAAATGTATGACTTTCGGAAGAACAGTTGAGGCAGGCAGTCTGACTACCCCTTTTTCGCTGACGATGCGCTCACGCAACACCTGCTTTTGCTTTCCTTCCCTCCCCCACATAATCATTTTCTGAGCGGATTTTTTTTATCAAAGTGACCTTGACTAAGAGTATTTCACATATAAACAAAAACTTTTTTTCTTTTTTAACTTTTTTGATAGAAAAATAGATCACAAATTTTAGCAAAAAAAACCGCGTTAGAACCACAATTTTTATTACATATAAAAAAAAATGTTTGAGGCAATTTTTTTACTTAACATGTTTATATGGTTGTTCTTAAACCTAAAACTGAAATCAGTTCAAAAATTAGTTAAATAGCGAATTTTTTATGATTTTTTAAAATGACCGTTGCGTCAACGCAACACCAGCGGGTAATGGGTTAATTAGGCGAAGGAGTGGCAGGACACTTACTCTCGCATGTCGTTACGTTTATGAGCGTGATTATGAGCGTGCTCAAAACGAAAATAAAAGAGCTGAAACCAAAATTCAGTTTTGAAACTGAAAACATTTTGCGAGACAAAATGGGTTTTAAGACATGAAGCTGTGTTAATCTTTAAAGAACACATAATTCCAATAATAGCTGCTCTGGAGCACATTGAAGAGAATGATCTTTCCAGCAAAGCCTCGAATTTATTACAGAAAATTTGCTCATTTCCTTTTCTAGTAACAATTTTTGTAACTAGTTGTGTGCTTGGTCTCACTTACAACCTTTCTACTGAACTGTAAAGCCAAAACTTAGACTTAATAACGGCCATGCAGAAAGTTAAAAGCATCACGACTGTTATACACGGGTATAGTGAAAGAGCAGAGGAAAAGTTTCACCAAACCTATGAAGAAATCAAAATATTAGCAACGGAATTAAATGTAGTGGAGACTACTCCACGAGTTTGTGGGGTTCAGAAAAATAGGGCTAATACCCCTTTTACAACAGCAGAATAATTTTACCGCAGAACTGTTTTTATTCCTTACTTAAAAGATTTAGTTGCAGCTCTCCAGGAACGCTTTCTGACCCATGAAGCAAACATTTCATGCCTTCAAAATTTACTCCCTAAGAATATTTCGGAAATGATCTCATTTTCTGAGATTGAAGTGTCAGCCAAGTTTTATGAAGATCATCTTACAGGGTTTAGAGAGTCTATGGAGGGAGAATGGGAACTATGGCAATTGAAATGGATATCCGAAGTTAATAAACCAGCATCAGCAATTGAAGCTTTAGCTGCATGTGATAGGAAAATGTATCCCAACATCCATACGCTTCTAAAGATCATGGCTGTAGTTCCAGTCTCTACTGCATCCGTAGAGAGAAGTTTTTCCACGTTGAAAAGACTTAAGAGCTACCTACGAAGCACAACATCAGAATCCAGACTTGTAGGTTTAGCACTTTTATCAATCTATAGAGAAATCGATGTTTCTGATGATGACGTTGTTGATTGTTTTGCGAATAGTGGAAAGGCTAGAATGCTGAATTTAGTGCTGTAATTAAAATCCAAGGTGTGTACTTTTTTTAGAATGTTATTAAAGGAATTAAGCACCCTGATAGATTTTTAACTACTTCCTGGCGATTCAACAAGTTGTGTCGTCATTCCAGAAAAAAATTCGGATCTCTTTTATTCTCCGTTTTTAAGCAAAAAAAAAAAAACTTTGTAAATACATTTTTAAAGTGTGACAATCTTTTAAGAAGTGTTCGCTACGTTCGCTAGAAATTTTGTTTGTTTATGCTCAACCCACATTCCTATTCCTTTCGTGTTTGTTTATTCTTCTCCAGAAAATCCGTCAGGGCTTAAGAACATTTTCAGGTGTGTTGCTATTTATCAAAATTATTATTCATATATATATATAAATTAATTACTACTGCTGGTGCTGTTATTTTACCTACTTTTTACTCAATACTTTTTCATAAAAAATAATGTTACTATGTTTTCATATGTTTTGATTAATTTGTGTCGATAAAACTGTCTCACCGAAAAATTTAAGTTAAGTTTATCTAAAATTGACTTAATATTTAGTGAACTTCCCGTACAGTTTTTCTTTGCTTGCACGTAATGGCTTTGATGAATTTCACTTTTTTTAATAGTTCAAAATGAATTGTTTACTTCTAATAAATTCTGATGTTATAATTATAATGTAGTTGATGTGAAGGAAAGTTAGAAAATTAGCAAATAAATTAGGCAAAAAACAGCTCCCACGGACACGACAAGGAAAGGGGGGAGGGGGTTTATAGTGGTAATAAATATTAAATGTATACGGATTAGCCACAGGGGGAACTTCTAGTTGCACCACGGTCAGCCCCCCCCCCCCCGAAAAAAAATCCTGGCTACGCTACTGAACCAGAGGGGACATGATTCAGTTATTTAAATTTATTAAAATGAATGATGTTGCAGGGTTGGATTTTTGCACGGAAAGCATGACAAGTGGTCATTGTTTTAAGCTGTTTAAACCTCAGGCTAACCTGGAAATTCGAAAAAATTACTACTTTAGCAGGGTAGTGGGAACTTGGAACAGTTTACTGGAAGAGGCGGTAGGGAGCAATAGAGTAGATAGCTTTAAGAGGGCCATTGATCTTCATTGAGGTCTTTAATTTGACTAGGACCAGCCCAGTTAGGCCCAGAGCTTGCCGCTGGTCGTCGCATTTGTATTTGTATATTTTTGATTTATTTGGCGAATTGTATTTTAAACTTTAACGTCTGACTTTGAGTGGAATTTAAAAGGTTGTGGAGCACATTTGAATTAAAAAATATAATAATTTTTCTTCAGAGGGTTGGAGTGAATTTAAATTTATTCAGTTGACTTCCTTTACATTTATTGCACAGGCATCGCCGTACGGGTACTGCCAATAGGGTAGTTTTCGATTTTTCAATTTTATTTTTATATGTTAGAGCAACAGACATGAACATCAACGGCGAAAAAATTTTTGCGCTGCGACAAGTAGTTTTTTTTTTAAATAATTTTTAAATTTCAAGCGGTTGTGACGTCACTGGGCATTCATTGGCGCTTTTGAACTTTCCACTAAGGCGAAGAAAGAGCGAGAAGCTTTAGATGCAAGGAGCTCGAGAAACCGGTTTCTCCGGCTTCCGCACAGTTGTTCGCTCTGCACTGCCGTAAGTTTTTTTTTTTCTCGCCAAGTGATGCGTTCTAAAAATTTGACTACGGATTTCGCCAAAAAATATCAAAACAATCACCCCTAGCAGGGTATTGGAGTGCTCTTTGATAAATCCAGTTTTAAATAGTGAATTAGTAGACTTTAAGGTATTGATTACGGAAGGAGAAAATCCCGCAATGAAACGATAATATAGCAAAAATCCAATTTTCATGGATGAAAGGCTGAAAGTTACTGCCCTCTGACGTCACGGGTTTCGGTTTCAAGGCGCGCTTTTTTTGCGCGTGGGTTTTTAAAAAAATCATTAAGAATCACCCGTTGTGTTTTAAAATTCGGCAATGGTGAATTTTTGTGTTTTGTAAGCCTCTTAACAATATCTAGTAGTTAAAAAAGGGATATTCAGTAGGTCACAACTACCCTATTGTTGGAAACCATTTTACGGGTAGCAGACAGAGTTTAGAAGGTTAGACTCACGCACATTCTTGGTTATTTAAACATCATTGATAATTTTGAATGAAATAAAATTGCATAAATATCGAAGCATGAGTTTGGTTTTCTTTTGCATTTATTGCATGAAATGAAAAAATACTAACTTTGGGGCGTTGAGCTACCTCTAATAATTAAAGTTACGAGTTAAAACTTCACACATTTTTTTACATAAATAGAACCCATTAAGAGGGCAGAAGATTTTTTTAAAAAGCTTTTTTGGACTATACTAGTGTACATTAGTACAGAATTTAAAACAAAACTGATGAGATATATGAAAATGCTAAATTGTTCAAAATTAATGCATATGTTCCAATCAATTGAGAAGTGCATAGATTTATGCAGTGGAAATTTGTTAATTTGAAAAACGAACTACATTTACAATCCTCCTTCTCCTGTTTGTTATTTATGGTTCTTTGTACAAAATAAATGGATTCTGAAGGTCCTCTGGCGCTCATTCATATATTATACTGTAAGTGGCCATACTCCGGTAAATGTTGACATAACTAGTGATTATCAAGTCACCGGCCAAAAACTCAAGAGAAAAAACGAGTATGAAAGTCAACATCAATTTTGGTCTTTCAAGGTAGTATGTACATACTAACTAAACACAGACATAATAATAAAACAGAAATAAAAAAAGTTATACAGGATACATGAAAATATTTTGAGAAGCAAAATAGCAGTACAAAAATTACCTGTCTGAGTTTCGACATGGCATCTGCAGATATAAAATCATTTTTACTTAATTGTGTTGCAAAACACAGAACTTGGTATTGACTTTGGCCTCTTTCTTCTTCCCCAAGGACTAGTACACGGAAAATCTGCACTTCCTACAATGGTAATTCAATCAAAATAACTATAATGTTATTAGCAAACAAGAACAAGAAAAAAAAAATACAAAGTTTTCAAAGCAAAAGCAAGAAAAAAAAAGCTTTTGGGTAAATGCTTCTCAGAGAGAATAAAAATGCAAAAAGTAAAATTACTTCTTCATGCACTGAAAAAATTTCATACAGGTTGGAAAAAGTCAGTTCATATTTAAAAAATGCATGATTGAGCTCAAATTTGAGTTCAATTTATTCTTCATGTCCTGTTTCAGACCAGAAATTTTAATTAGTGAAAAGTCCCTGTGGTCCCAAAACCGATAAACCGTTCAAACGGTAGGTGCGGGGGACCTCAGGGTGTCAAATGTCAAATTAGTGAAAAGAAAATGCGCAAACGATATCACTTTAGAAGCAAAACATAGAAAATGAAAATTACAGCGAAGTGCGCAAAAACGTCATAGTACAAAAGCAACAAAAACAAATCATAATTATTTAATCAATTAAACAAATTTCGATGTCTTGAGGATGGATCCACCGAGAAAAAAACATTACCGATTTAAAGTCTAAGAACTGCGTTATAAGTGTCCCTTCCGGACGCTGAAATTCCAGTGTTATGGTATCATCACTTGTATTGGAAGTAATGGATTCCTGAACAATGTCACCGCCTTGATTTTTAACATTAATTACCAACTGGCAATCACAACTCTTTAAATAAATAAGGTTAAAAATCACTGCGGAGAGGATGGTAACGGTTTCAAAGAAATACAAATATAACATCGTGATAATCACACACAGTGTAAATATCTACAATAATTTGCGTAGTAAAATTCACAAAGTTTCATCGTGCTAGTAAACAAAGTAAAACTATTGTAATACTCAGCAAAGATGCTAAATAGCATCTATCGCTGCTGTCTCGTTAACCCGCAGCCATGTTTTGATCGTTTATGCGTTCACCGACAAATTTGGGTTTCGATAATAGTTTCGATTTATGATTAATAAAATGAAAAAGAAGAAAATTATTCAAAAATAGAAAATATATGCAAAAGCAAAGTAATAAATAAGATTTATCACAGTAATTAGCTCTCAACTCGTTCATTCTGCTGGAAATTAATAATAAAAAGCTATGCCCTTGAGAAAGAGTTTCGTCTCCTCCTTTTTTTCGTTATTTTCGGAAAGTATAAGTTCTCTGAATGGCAACTTTTCAAACCAAAACAAAAATGGCTAGTTGTGATGTTCTGCGATATACAATTCATAAAAGTTCCAGTCATTCATCTACTTTTGTCCCCGAGTAAGTTCGTAAAAATGATTTCAGTTCCTCTGTATGTATAATCAACGAATTTCTTTCCGGTTTAGAAGGTTCTTTCAATGTTGTTTTTTGTAAGCTTTCTTCTCATGGGATTTGTAAAGCACTTCTTAATAATTCCTTGAATTATCCCCTGATTATCCTTTAATAGAACTGTTAATTATTTAATAATTCTACTGTAAAATTATTGACTCAATGTTACAACAGCTCTATACTCCCTGGAAAATGCAAATGTATATAGAAATTAGAAATATGATTCAGCTAGAAGTAATTTCTTTGTTTTGAACAGAGATTCAAACTCTCTTTATCTCCCCGCCTCCTTTCTTTTGTTATGACGGTTGTTTGCATCGTACGAACCTAATCTTAAGATTTAAATATGTTTCTACCAATACGATCAAGAATGATTTGGTTTAGATTTTGAAGCAAGTATCTTAAATTAACGTACAATCAGTTACTTCGAAGATCTGCATTCAGGTCTTCACAGCGGCGTTAGACGAAGGAATTGAAAAAAATATGCAAACAAGAATTTTCAGAACAAAGAGTTTGATGCTGTGAAACAAAATAGACCATTTTTATCTCTTGATAAATGGATAAAGTCTGGTCAATAAAATGTGCAGTGCATACGTAATATTATTTTCACCTGTATAGCTGTTTTTGTTGTTATCTTTCATGTTCTGTGTGTATGTAATGGTTATTTATTTTCCTACATTTGTGCAGAAATATACTAGTTGACATCCCAAATGATGGCACATCAAGATGGTCATCAGAGTCTAATAATCCTCCTCAGGTATGTTTTTCAAGTTTCTGTTATTTTTTCCAAGTTTTAAATTTATTTTTGTCTTTATTAAGGTAATTATGTAATGCATTATGTCTCATCCTTTTCTCTCTCTCCATCACTGTCTGAAATTAACCTTTGTGCAAAAAGTGAATGACATTAAAACTTTAAAATGAATACTCCTTAACTGTTTTATTTTTCCTACCCAACTTGGCAGATCGATCAGTTGTATGAATGCTTTTTTCTCAAGAAAAATTTTATTTGTATTATGATCTACTTTGTGTAGCCAACCCATGCTCTATAAAGGATTTCAAATTAGAACAAATATTTTTACTCGGAGCAAATTTTTTTCACGAGTATATCTCAGATTTGATGCTTTGAAATATATACTCTCTGATGCATAATGAAACAAACTTAGACTCTGAAATATTTTTATATTCTCAGACAGTTTATGAAATTAAAATAAGACTTATTGTACAAAAAATATAGAAAATATACCAGAGTAGGATGTTTCCAAATAAAGTGAAATGAAAAATTGTGTAATGCCCCATGGCAGAAAGTTGCCGATACGGATTGATTTTAATCCTCTTAAATCAAATTTATGCTTTATTGGGAATTAAGTAAACCAACTGAGACTGTTTCGGATGTTTTTACACATGTTTTATCAATATTTGAATAATATTATGCTATCTTTTTCATTCTTTTTTTTTTTTTTTTTTTCATTGCAGTTCCTTATCCTGAAATTATTCAATCCAGCTGTTGTTCAAACAATTAGCTTTGGGAAATATGAAAAAAGTCATGTGTGCAACATGAAAAAATTCAAAGTTTATGGTGGCCTTACAGATAGTAGCATGATTGAGCTTCTTGACAGGTGATTTTCACTAATTAATTGAATGTTATTTTTGAAACATTATGCCTGACAATGAAATATTTCAGCACTAAATTTCAAAAGATATTGTATGTACCATTAAGTTAGCTTATACAATGAAAAATTTGATGAAAATCATTTTGTATAATTTAGTGATTTGAACATTAGCTCTACTCTTAAATGTAAGAAAATAAAGATTTGTTATTTATTAATTTATTTTAGTTACTTATTTATTTATTTTGTTGTGTTTAAAATCTAACATGTATTTATGCAAAAATAAATATCATACATTAATTGCTAAATTTTGTATTAGCATAATTTTAAAGGTGTCTGTGATATTTAATAATATTTTTTTTTCTATTGTGTGTTTTAATTTTAAATTTAATTTTTCCAGTGGCTTAAAGAATAACAATCAAACCGAAACCTTTGATCTTAAGCATAAAACCGGTGGAAATATGTTTGCCTGTCGATATGTAAAAATAGGTTTGTATGCAAGTATTCATTCAAAACTTATTTACTGTGTATAATCAGGGCCGCCGCTAGCTGAAATATCTGGGGGGGTGTTGAGAATTTGGCGGCCCTGGGCTCATCATATAGGGGGTGAGGGAGATAGCTTCCCCCGAGCTTTGAAATCTAATATATTTTACAAAGGTGGAAGGTGGATGCAATTTTTTTTCCCTATAAAATTAGCATTTAGTATACCCCCTCCTCCCACACACATGGAAAAATTCAAAATGACAAGCCTGGGTGACTACAAACAGCTTTTGAGTTTTTGAGCACATGCTTAAAATTTTAAATTAATGTGCAGAACCATTTATACAAACACCATATAAATGTCAAATGTCAAAAAATATTAATAAACAATAAATAATGATGAGCATTTATTTGTTAAAGTCTTAACCCTTTGGCAGTCTGCTATGTGCCGGGCATATTCTAAACGATTCATGAGGTACCCTTTTCTTCTTCCCGTGTTTCGCGGTGATTGTCCCTTGAGCATTCATGTTATTAAGTTTTGTGGGAAACGCAGTTAAAGTTCAACTGCCTAAAAGTGTTCTGGTCATGCAGATCCAATTCATTACCATTTTTTAAAAAAATTCCCGATAAATATGAGTATTTTTCTCTTTTTCTTCTTCCTTTTATCTTTTTTTAAATTGCAAGTTGAAAATCCAGTTTATTCAACAAAAAAGGAACAAAAAAAAAAAAAACTATTGAAAAGAGACAAAATTTTTAATCTACTCCGTAGTTTTTTAAAAATACATTTCACAAATTTTATTGGTAAAAAAAATAATAATTTAAAATTGACAGCGCCTGTGCTTCAATGTAGCCCATTTGCTTGCTAAACTCTTTAAATTTATGGCGTCTGTGATATCTTTCTCACATGCCAGCCAAGGGCGTAGCCAGGACTCACGTTAGGGGGGGGGGTACAAGCAGTGGCACCCCAATAGGAGGTCACTGTGACCTCCCAAAAAGTTCTTATCCGATACAAATTGACTGATGAAATTTGAAAACAGTGAGACAGTATTGCAAGGCTGAACTTCTTTATTTTTTTTTTTTTTCTTTAATTAATTTATTTATTTATTTTCGTGATGTCTCACGTCTCTTTTGGTAGACATAGATAAGTATGCATTCTTGTATTTTATTTATTTATTTTTTAATCATTCAGTAAAGTTCTGAGTTTCATTTGGTAAATAAAAATTTTTTCTTCAAAAACAGGCAAGCTTACGATCATTTTCTGAAAAGTAATCAATACTAGATATAATAACGCAGTTTATATAAAGTTCCCAAAAATTAGCATAAAAGTCAAATTTTTCAATAAAAACAGAAAGAAAAAAGTGCTTGAAATTCTATTTGCACAAAAAAACGAAGAAATTATGAACTCAATGAAACTATACTTTATTCAGTCTAGCACACCTTAAACCAATGGATGGTATAAAATATTTCTAAAAGAACAAAACAGTAGTTTTTAATAGAATGATTTTACCACAATGCAAAACATAATACAGAAAATTAGATAATAATGTGAGTGATATGTTTTTAAAACCTGTGTTTTACGTAAAAAAAGAAATGGGCAAAAAAGAAAAACATCATCATTATTTAGAATGAAATGATACTGTTTACTTTAAATGTTTTATGAATTAAAGTACTTAAAATAAATTATATACACAAATAAAAAGCAAATGCACATCCAAAATTAATAAATACACAAATAAATTCGGCAAAATCGTCAGTTACCAAAGAAGTGGGAGAGGAGGCGAGGGGGGGGGGGACTCTCAATGTCCGAATGAAAATTCCGAATTTCACCGAGTAATAAAAATACGAACTCATTTGTCTGCACCAGCATGTTACAATGAAAAGCATGAAAAAAGGACAAAATTGTTTGTCAAAAAAAAAATAACCGCCCTTGATGCCAGCAGTACTAGAGAGTCTAAGAGCTGGTCTCCCCCACACACACACATTGTACTCCTTAAAACATTTCTGATGAATTTCAATTTACTGAAAGTTCTTTCATTGGTAGCAACTTTCCGCGGGCTATAAGAAAATTCCCGTTGATTTTTCGACACAAAAACGGCGCCTTTTTTTCTGCAAAAACAGCCTGTACAATTACATTTTAGTCCCCGCGCATTTGTTTTCCTTTTTTCCACCGAAAAAAAACGGTCAATGAGCAGTTTTTGCGTCTTCTTAAAAATTTTACTACATAAAAAAAAATTCGTTCGATCCCAACACAAAGTGAAAAGTGATAAATTTTTCTTTTTTAATTATTTTCAGTTTAAAACATTGCACTATCTTTCGATAATGGTATTTTTGTGCAATTTTCTTTAATTTACATTTATTTTAAAATATAAAAATTTTGGCGGCCCTCTGCATATATTCTTTTTTTTTTTTTTTTTTAAATATTGCATCGATCTTGTTTGAATTATGTGTATATAATTTGATTTATGTTTTTATTAATTTAACTAATTTTTAGTTACAGAGGTTCGCGTACCTTTTAAAGCTCTCGCACATATTTTATGCAGTACTTTTTTTTTTTCCAAACTGGGCAGGGCGACCTATAGTTTTCCCGTTTACATGACCCCATGAACGCGTATTTTTTCGCAACGAATATTGCTGTTAGCTATTTTTTCGCGGCCCCCAATTATTTATTTTTGATAAGTAATAGTTGGGGGCCGCGGAAAATACAGGACATTTTTAAAAAATTCAGGTTAACTGATATTCTTAATAATGTTTAAAATTATTCCGCTTCTCTTTTAAATTTTCATTTAAAAGTCCTGAAATATTTTTTTCTAAACTTTCATTTTTAATAATAAAATCAATTGGCGGCCCCTTTCTTCAGAAAAAGTGGAGGGGTGTAGCACCCCCCCACACTAGGGTGGTCCAAAAATTTCGAAGGTGAAAATTTTTTTTGGGTGCTACCCTCCCCATTTGGTTTCCAATGCATTAGAAAAATAAATCTGACAAAAATTTGAAAAAACATTTCGACGATATTTAAAAGGTGGCTCAATGCAGATGAAGTTTTGTATCATTGTGGGAATAGAGCGCGTACGAGCACCGAGCACACCACCCAAGTAAGAAAAAAAAATACAATGGCTAATTTTATTAAAAGAAAAATAATTCTACTGCCAAATTGCCATTTTTATATAGATTTTAACAGTAGCCATGCTATAAATGGTGTAAAATATAAACACTTTTTTTGTACCTATAAAATACGTTAAATATGTTTCTGTATATTATAGCAATCAAAATAAATTTCTCAACATTTTTATTCTCTAAAACATATGTTTTTTAACTTTAAACCTTCAAAATAATTTCATAACTGCAATTGTGGACCATCATATATATTCTTAAACAGTTTTTGGTTTCATCACTATAAACATGGCAAAATTTGTTTCACGTAAGAAAATTTTTTTATAATTCGAAAAGTCTCTTTATTTTGAAACAAGTTAGCATGACAACTATCTCAACAAGATCGAAAATCAGGACATTTACCTTCTTGATTCTACCATAAGTGAGCTAAATGGCAGTAAAACTACCTTCAATTCGTATGGCATTGGGGTTGTTTTCTTCACAACCATATTGACTTGTAAAAAAAAACTATAAGAGAATCTTCAACAAATTCAATAGAAGAAATAAGAAAAATTTTTGGCAGAAAAGCTAGAATACCTGTACAAGGACTTCAGAAAACTGTCCAACCCAAGTTAGAAAAATGTATTCAGACAGTGGAAGTTGTTTAAAGAAAAAAAACAAAAACAGAAATACAGTAACACAGAAGAATGAAGAAGGTGAGTTTGTTTCGAATTTGGATAATCTTTTTGACATAGCACATGCTGACGCACTAAACATGATAAAAAAAATATCTCAAGATAGGTAGAGAGTTCTTGTTAGCTCAGCGTGAGAAAGGAAGGAGGGGATCAATGCTAGGTGTTGACAAGTGTCTTAAGAAAACTGAAAAAAATGGTTCATCTAAGGGAAAAAGCGAGCTCAGAAGGTCACAACAAATGAAACAAAATTGCGAAGAAATGGTAGCCACTGACAGTGGCTTCCATTTCTTCGCAGTGACTCACATCGCAGTGACTTTCACGCAGTGACTCCTTTTCTTCACAGTGACTGTGCAATTGATATCTTCTGATGAATCAGATGAGTTTGAATATGAAGAGCAAGCACCATTTAAAGTAAAAGAACATGATATTCAAAAAAGAAACAAAAAGCGAAAGAAAATTGTGACACCCCATTTAGCAGCAGCTTTAGACAGGACAAAAGTTTCTGATCGGAATGCTTTGTTTGTTGTCGCTGAAGCAGCAAAGAGCTTGGGCTGTGAAGTAAATGACATTACTCTAAGTAGAAGTTCTATTTGCCGAAAGAGGATGAAACACCGTTCAAATATGTTTCAGCAGCTGGAAACTGAATTCATTATTTGAAAGTATGAATTTACCTCACACCTTCATTCATGTAGATCCAGAAATCTGGGAGTTTCAGAATGATTTTAAGAAAGCATTAAACATAATTCATGGAATTTCAGTAGTTAATGATCATACTGAAAGAGGTATAGCCTTTATAAAAGAGTTTAATGGGAAAATGACATGTAGCAAAGAACAATTACAGTTCTTGCTGCAAGTTGTGGAAGAACATCGCCGAGCTTATACTGATTGTAGAAAACAGAGTTTATAATGTATATTAATATAAAGCGCATCCAAAACTCTTAAAATTATTACTATATTATTTTAAATTTACAAAATGCTACAGATGTTTATGAAATAAAATTATATTCCTTTCCCCGCTTCAGTTTTGTTTCTATTTGTATTTATAGCCTAAAATCGAAAAATGCAGAACTTTGAGGCTGTTGAGCCACCTCTAAATATTAAAATAATGAGCTTAAACTTCACAAGTATTATTTTTTAATTAAATGGAACCAAATGGGAGGGTAGCACCTATAAAAATCGAATTTTTTTTAAAAATGGCCTTTTTTGGACCACCCTACCCCACACCCCCCCTTGCCGACGGCCCTGTGTATAATTTTTTTGTTTTGCTCATCAAGTCTAAAATAAGAAACCTCACACATGATGGCATTTGGTGCTTACTGCTGCAAAACTCCGCCCGTTCCAGCTGTAAGACTGCATGATTTTCCTCTATGACAGTTGTTCAATACTTATAAATTTCCTCTTTTCCAATCTGTCAAGTATATTGACTTTCCATATTGTTACCCAAGCTACATACAGGGTGTCCGCGCATATGGAAAGTCAGGGAAACTCATGGATTTCAAATATGATCGAAATTGGTCATGGAAAGTCATGGATTTCAGCGAAAAATGTCCAAAAGTCATGGAAACTGACTGTTTATCATGGATTTTAGCGCTCCGGACCGATTGAAATTTTTCCTGCAATCTCAGAACGAAAACACTTCCGCCGTCATTCTACTTTGTTATTGGGTGCAATCTGATTTGTCAATTACAATTTCCAACAAGTTGCATTGTGTTGACCAATCAGATGAATTCTCAAGGTTAAAACCGTGAGCGGCGAATTTTGTGTAACTGCATGTGCGCGGACTCTGTCATCTGATAAAATATGACCTTGAACAACAAAAAGATAGACTCGATGGTTTTTTCCCCCGCATAGGCAGATTTGCCTTTTACATTTGGTCTCCTCCCCCCCCCTACCCGCTTCATTTGATTCCTTTTTCTTTTAAAACTTGTTTGAATCTTTTTCTTTCGAGGAGTTTTATGCAAAAGAAAAACAAATTAAAAAACGATGTTGAATTTTAAAGAATCGTGTAGGTAGAGGGGGGGGGGCAAGAACGCAACGAGTTCCGTTTTGAAGTCAGATTTCGCCTCACTCATATCAGGATGTAAACTAGTAAACTTACTTTATGGACAGACAATTCATTGCTACATGAAAGTACGTTTGAGGACAAGCACGGTGGGGAGGAGGGTGTCGGTAGGAAAAGATCGTTCTTTGACCTCAAAAGCC